>CM019746.1:13777447-13828043 GCA_009761775.1 Ficus carica
AAAAATTTCCTTCTCAGAAATGGACATGCGATCCAAACAGGACCGAAATTTTTCCTAAAGTAAGCTTTAAAATAGATATGTACATATAAACACACATTTGTTTAGATCGAAAATATTAAAAGTATATATAAAGGAAAAAGAAAAGGATCAACTTTTTTATTTATTTTTTATTTAGAGATATGAAAGTATCAAAGAGATACAATCAATAGTGGAAAAATAAATTTCAAACCACAAGATGTCTATTTTTATTCAAATAGCAAATTAAGTTAAACCATGAGCAGTTAAATAAAATTAAAGCTTATAACATGGCTAACCGAATAGCTTTGAGTAAGAGAATAAGACAATATTATCCATGTTAGTCATCAAGAAGATGTAAATAAAGACTGATTAGTGTAAATAAATAATGAAAACTAATTAATGAAAAGAAAATCAAGACTTATCTTAAAATAAATACCATTGAATTGTTTATCATTCTTCAATTTAGACTCCCCATGAGTAGTGTGATAATTGGAGGGAAAGGAATTATGATCATGGATTTTTTTTTTCACCTCCAATCAATCGCTCTTCCTTGCACTAAGATGAATTTTTTGAAACTCTTATAAATTAATATTAATATTTAGAAATAAATCAATATTAAGGGTTAATTTCACTTTTAGCACCTGTAAAAATTTTATTATTAAAAATAGTATTATTTTTTTTCCCTTCATTACTAGCACTTAATGTGGGGCCCATCAGCATTTAATGTATATCAAATTACGGGTTTACCCTCATCTCCTTCAGCTCAAATATCTCTCTCCCTCGCATGGCTCAAAAATTTTTTATGCACAGACCAACATATACAGTGTTTTAGAGAGAGAAAACTGAAATCTAGAGAGAGAAAGAGTTACCACCCACCGGAATCTTATTTTTTTTTCACTTTTTCGCCTAGCCCCCCACCCATTTTGAAACCCAAATCTTCATATAATAGAGAGAAACTTCCATTTAGAGAGAGAAACTTCCATCGAAAGTTTTTTTTTTTAATTTTAAATCTAACATTTTTAGCCATTTTTGAGTAAAGGTCATTCCTGTTATGACCATCGAAAGTTTTTTTTTTTTTTTTTTTTTTTTTTTTTTTTAAATCTAACATTTTTAGCCATTTTTGAGTAAAGGTCACCGGTCATAATAGTTATGATCTATGTTAAATTTTTTTTTTTAAATCTAACATTTTTGGTCATTTTTTAGTACAGGTCATAACAGTTATGACCGGGTAGTCATAATGGTTATGACCAGGTCATAATGGTTATGACCGGATGGTCATAATGGTTATGACCGGGTAGTCATAACAGTGTGGTCATAACGGTTATGATCGGGTGGTCATAATGGTTATGACCGGGTAGTCATAACAGTGTGGTCATAAGGGTTATGACCGGGTGGTCATAACAGTTATAACCGGGTGGTCATAACAGTGTGGTCATAATGGTTATGACCGGGTGGTCATAACAGTGTGGTCATAACGGTTATGACCAGGTCATAACCGTTATGACCACACTGTTATGACCACCCGGTCATAACCATTATGACCACCCGGTCATAACCATTATGATCACACTGTTATGACTACCCGGTCATAACCATTATGACCATCCGGTCATAACTGTTATGACCACACTGTTATGACTACCCGGTCATAACCATTATGACCATCCGGTCATAACCATTATGACCATCCGGTCATAACCATTATGACCTGGTCATAACCATTATGACTACCCGGTCATAACTGTTATGACCTGTACTAAAAAATGACCAAAAATGTTAGATTTAAAAAAAAAAAATTTAACATAGATCATAACTATTATGACCGGTGACCTTTACTCAAAAATGGCTAAAAATGTTAGATTTAAAAAATAAAAAAAAAACTTTCGATGGAAGTTTCTCTCTCTAAATGGAAGTTTCGATGGTCATAAAAAAAAAAAAAAAAACTTTCGATGGTCATAACAGGAATGACCTTTACTCAAAAATGGCTAAAAATGTTAGATTTAAAAAAAAAAAAAACTTTCGATGGAAGTTTCTCTCTCTAAATGGAAGTTTCTCTCTATTATATGAAGATTTGGGTTTCAAAATGGGTGGGGGGCTAGGCGAAAAAGTGAAAAAAAATAAGATTCCGGTGGGTGGTAACTCTTTCTCTATCTAGATTTCAATTTTCTCTCTCTAAAACACTGTAGATGTTGGTCTGTGCATAAAAATTTTTTGAGCCATGCGAGGGAGAGAGATATTTGAGCTGAAGGAGATGAGGGTAAACCCGTAATTTGATATACATTAAATGCTGCTGGGCCCCACATTAAGTGCTAGTAATGAAAGAAAAAAAAATAATATTATTTTTAATAATAAAATTTTTACAGGTGCTAAAAGTGAAATTAACCCTAATATTAATAGTAGTAGCATATTTGTAAATCCACAGGTCGAACAAACATTTATAAACGATTCTACTCGAAAGTAGTTCTCAGATATCAACAAACATTTATGAAAAGAATGGATAATAAAAAGTTGTTACTAAAGGTATTTTTTATTATATTTTAAAATAAACGGTTAATAAAAGAAAATTAGAAAAGGAGCAACTCTTACCAAGAGGGAGTAGAAGAAAGTGAAGTTTTTTCGAGGGGACAAAAAAGTAGAATAGAGGTGCATACTTATTACACACAAACACAAGCATGCGTGGAATATTAATATAGTTTTTTTTTTTTAAGGTACAATATTATTAACCGTCAACTAGAAAGTCTCCAAAAAAATAAAATAAAATAAAAATAAAAAATAAAAAAAGGGAAAAGAAAAACTAGAAAATCAAAACGTTTTTAACTGTCACAAACTTACAGCACGTGTATATTATATAGCCTCTCTTTGAAATCCATGCATTTATATGTAGAGGATAACAAATATACATTGGTCTCTCATGAAATATTTATACATCTCTGCAGGAGCCAGTAGTAGTAGTCTCATGCTTATTGATCAAGATCGTTCCTCTTTCTGTTGTTTCTTTTCTTGAAGTTGAACAAGGCTTTCACATCATCATCGAAGATAATCATGAGCGAAAGAAGAGCATGGAAATGGTACTAACAAGGGCTGATTTGGAAGCTACAGAAGGGCTATGGCTTCCGGCTGAGTGGCCGGAGGAGAATTTACCTCCTTGCCCTAACGGTGCGAAGGTGGAATTCAACCTCAAAGATGGAGTAGTGCCGGATTTGCGATGGCGATTCGTGATGAGAAGGAGAACCTCACCGGAACCGTACTATAGGTTTCTCAAGACTGCTTGGAAGGATTTTGTTAAGAAGAAGCAGCTCAGAGTTGGAGACAAGATTGTCATTGAAGTTGTTGAGACAATAATTGATCTCAATCTTAGTTTAAGTTCAGGCGTCGTCGTCGACGGAAAAGGAGTATTTGGGAGGGAGTATACGATCAAAGAGCAGCGGAGAGACGCTAATTCTCAATGGGTTGATATCCCACCACCCCAAACAAGGCAGAAAAGGGTCTGGCCATGTCATCCTCTACATGCATTGCCTGCCATTTTGCCCAAGAACACGCTTCTTGATCCTTTTCTTTTCTTCTTTTTTTCTTTTTCCCCTTTTTTTGGGGTTTAATTAGGGTTCCATAGTTAGAGATAATATTGGAAATCATGTTGGTCTTTGGCGTAGACAACTTTGGGGGAATTAAATTGTGGAAATGGTGTTCTTGTTGATGAGTTTCTTTTGAAGGAGAGAGATATACATATATAGCACCATTTATATAGTTTCTATATTTTTTTCATAGTCATGAATATTGTATTATTTAATTTCTTCTGATCATGGTAGAATTATGTTGAAATAATAATAATAATCAAGTTCTTTTTTGTATGATTTCTATTTGATTCTGTTATTAAATTCGAGGGAAAAAAAGAAGTTTGTTTAAATTTTTTTCCAATATTTGTTTGATATTTCTCTTACGAACAAGAAAATCATCAGTGACACACTATAGCTTTGTTATTGGTTGGATATAAATAATTAGGCCAATATCCAACTTTTTAGTTACATGAATTTTTACTTCTTTTTTGTTTGGTTGCAATATACATATTCTTTTCCTATTATAAAATAATGATATATATCATTTTTCTTGTAATATTGAAATCAGTCCTTTGACAAACTATTCATATATATATATATATATATTTATATAGTAAAAAGAAATTACTGTTTTATTTACAAAATAAAGAATAAAAACTAGTTGCCCAAAGCAGTCTGAATGAAACTGCTATTAAGAAATTTTTTTTTTGGTAAACTCGAGTTTGTTTTATTTATTTATTTTTGGCAAGAAAGCACTAGGGTTTATATTATACAATACTCAAAAATTAAAATAAACACTAATCCGAGTTCGTTTAAATAAGCTTCTTGGCACAAGCTCAGTTAATTACTAAGAGTTACAGAGTACAACAACACAAGTAGAAAGGCTACTACTAGTGCTACAATAGATAGATATATATATATATATTACAGATTCAAATATATAAGAAAGGTAATTTAAAATTTCTTAATTAAAGGTTTACTTAAAGAAAGTGATTCGAAATAGTAATGAAATAATTACATAAAATCTGTAATAAAATCAAATCTTATACAGTCAATAAGAATGAGAGAAATGGGCAAGTTTCCTTTTTATTTTTATTTTTTTAAAGGTAAGTAAGTTTCCTGAATTTTAACCAAAATATCTACACTTCACTTTATATATATACATATATACATGTTTTGGCTCAAAACTTCACTATATATATGCAAAAAGAATAGAAGACGTGAAATACATCTGTATCCTCCCCATACTCTCCAAACCATCAATTGGTCTTGTAATAAGAAGGTATTTCTCTCAACTTTTTAATAATTCGTTGGATTTTTTTTTTTTTTTTTTTTTAGAATTTTGATATAATGAAATTTTCTTTTACGGATTTATAAATTAATAATGGTTTTACATTCGGTTATACTGATACTTGGAAAAAAAAAAAAAAAAAGATTTCTAATATGATGATATTTTGTTTGTATTAAAATTTTAGAAAGAATAATATTCATCTCTAAATATTTGTTCCTACATGTGTAATTAAATTGCTGTTCTTATGCTGGCCAGATCTAGAGAAAATAAAAAGTCTTCCCAATCGGAAAATGTTTTGGTAAGATTTTATAAAGCTTTAATTTATTTTATTTTATTTTACTTTTTTCAATTGTGCTGCAGTTTGCAATATATATGCAATGAATAATCAAGGAAGAAGAAATAATAATTAGTTTTAATTATATTTTCGACTAAAAATCCGCCATGAGAAAAACGTTATAGTTTAATATATATACGTATGTATCAAAATGTATATGTATCCTCTAAGTTGATCTTTTCTTGATGTATACTAGAGTTTTATTTTGTATTTATCTTATGATTATACTAAATTTTAAAAGCGTAGACTCTTTTTTTTTTTCTCTTTCTTTTATTTATTTATTGTTATTAATTTAACGATTGATTTTACTAGAAGATTTGTAATAAGATCTCTTTCAAGTTCTGATTTTTTTTTAAGGGGTAGTTGTATTCTAAATCAAGAAAAAACAAACACTAATACGGACTAAAATGATCTCATAACATAAATAAACTTAATCCTAATTATAGATCGGTTCAAATTTGGATTTTTTAAAGGCACAGTCTTGGTTGTTCATATTATCATCAGAGGACTTAATAGTTTAGTTATATGAGTGTTTATGTGCTATACTTTATTTTGTTTTTTTTCAAAGACGTTCGTGTAATTTTTTTTCTTACTTTTAATAAATAGAGTTGGGTGCTTAGTGAGGTATCTAGTTACTAATAGGTGCCAATCTATTTCCTTCTAGCATTTATACACATATATATACCGTAGATAAATAATTATGTAATTTATAGGTTATATATATAGTTTTTAATTAAAAGTGTGAACATATTTTCTTTATGGTTATTATTTACAGTTTGCCAAGAAAGAAAAAGTCAAAAGGCTCAAGTGTTGTAGAGAAAGAGGCGGTCCAACCAACTCCAAAAAAGAAAGAGGAAATTGAGGAAGGGGAAAAAGAAGAGGAAAATCAAACCAATATTGGTCATGAGGAAACTAGCCAAGAAAATCATGAAATCGTTCCTCATAATCAAAATCAGCAATTAAATAATTATCCTCAACGTCATAATAATGATAATAATTATGATTATTATCAAAGAGAAATGGGTCATTATGACAACTATCATGGATGTTATGAGGGACAAGACGCCAATGGCATGAAGATGAAGCATTCTTATAGCTATACTAGCTTTAAGTTCCCTTGTCCTCGTAGATATTAGATTAGATGATATTAGTATTTAAGAAAAACTTGCAATGTTGAGTATATTATATTTTCGTCTTGTTCTGCTTGATTTTATTTGGTTTGATTTTCTTATTATTATGATACCTATAATTATCTAAAAACCGCAGTGTTGCTAGTATATTATATTCTCGTCTCGTTCTGATCAGTTTAGTTCGACTTATAATTTTTTTTAATCATGATAATTTATTATTCAACTCATATGAGCCTGGTTTAATTTAGAAATAGTTTCAGTTAATGAGGAGTTATTTTAGTTTCCCGTCACTATATATATATATTTCCTAATTCTTGTTTTTATAGCTTATTAATATTATTTATTATTACTTTTGCTAGAATTATAGCTCTTGTACATTTAAGATTTTCAACTATGTTAACAAAGAACTATGGCTCATGAGTTGGGCAAATGGGCTTTTGTTCAAAAGAAAAAAAAAAAAAAAAAGCTTTTGACGTTGTTTTAAGGAATTTTTTCTTGTTTGTTTTGTGGAATTCAAGGATTTTGTTGACGGGGTATAAAGTTCCACCTAGAATTTATAGGCAGGGGGCCAAAAAAAAAATTTTTTTTTTGTTAAGTCACTAGATCCACTAGTGTTATTGTTTTTAATAAAATTATTTTATTTCTTTAAATCCAAATCGTTTGTCCAATAAAATATGAGTGGTTATATTTGCACCCACAATATTATAAATATCCACACATAATAAATGTTTCTTAATATAAACATAGTAAATCTATCCTTTTATAGATACTTTTTATATAATAGCACATATAACCCTCTCATACACCCACTTTTATTTTAAATTTAATTTATTTTGTTAAAAATAAATTAACAAATCTAAATAAGAAAAACAAGATAAATTTTCATTCTCAAAAGAAAACATAAAGTATCTCTAAAAAAAAAGAGAGGAAATAGTAAAGAAGAAAAACTCAAGTAATGTCTAAATCAAAAATCAAGAAATGTTATACTGCATTAAAAAGAATCCATTAATATAGAATCATGTAACGAACATAACAAGAAAAAAATAAATAAAAATAATAATCATATAAAAAACCACCGAGAATCATTTTCAAATACTAAATGGAAAGGAAAAAAAAATGCATAATACTAATGAATAAAAAATAAAAAAATACATATTTCAATAGTTGTTGGCTCTTCAAGAGATGTATTTCTTTTATTTTTATTTCACTTAAATCCTCCATTAATATTTTTCATGTAGTAATAAAAATTTCTTAAGAAAAGAAATTGATGAAAAGCAATTTAGAGTTTAGAACAATTTCATAAGATTGTTTTTAAATATTATTTCCATTTATGGTTAATGTGGAGTATGTTTTTAATTATTTTATAAAAAAATATATTCATTTATATGTATGTGGAGCATTCTTAATGGTTTTTTTTTTTGTTTAAACGAGAATTTCATTAAATTTAATAAGGAGATATAAAGACACGAAACATAACAAATGATCCCATATTACATGAGACAAAACTCTTCAATAAGAAGGGATCTATCAGTAAAGTCTGATGACACTTAAAGGGAAAGACGTATGCTTGATACCTGATAATGGGTACATACCTCACGATACTGAAATCGAGTACATATAAGGCCCTTTTTGAAAAAATCCTAACAATTGATGGAATATCCATATTGATTGAGGGCCAAGACTCAATAGCATTAGGGTCACCACTAACTCCGCGTAGAAGCAATTATAGCAAGACCAAAACAACGCCAATACTCATATTTGGCAAACAAACAATCAATGCAGAAGGTGAGGGGACCACCTTCATTATTAGAATTAACAAGCTGAAATGCAACACACAGATAAAAGACGGTGAAGACATTGTCATTCTTACACACAAAACCACAAACCAAAAAATAAAAAATCCAATCATATAGAAAGAGTCATTGCCGAGAACAAGATCCACGTTGTCGAGAGAAATTGGGTTGCCGAAGTTGAGTCGCTGCAGGACCTCTCCGTCTTGCTCTTTCTTGCAACACCAATCCTCCTTCAACAGGCTCGTCTCTTTCAAGATTCTCACCATATGATTCTCACATGCATCCCTAGGGTCGAGAAACCAAAGATAGTCCAAAAGCTGCCACTGGAGTCCAGTCCCAAGAAAAGAAAAACAATTGAAAAACCTTTACTTTCACACGTTAGAGAAAGAAGAGAAGAGATAGAGAAGAGGAAAGTGTCAGTGCATTCTTAATTGTTTTAAGGTAATTTTCTTGTAAGTTAAAAATATATTAAAAATTTTTATTGACTTTGTGAGGATATTTATCAATATTGTGGGTGCAAATAAAATCTCCCTAAAATAATTCAGAGGTGTCAAGACTAATTTATACACTTACACATTATATTAAATTAAAAAAAAAAAACCTACTATGTTAAAATTAAAAAAGAAAAAGAACCCCCCCCCCCCCCCCCACGTTGACCAAATCAGACCTATATATGAATGCATGTTCTACATTTTTTTTTCGATTTATTTAATTTTTTCATGAACTATAGGTACAATTTTTCTAGCCACTTTTTTACGTTGAATTTTTGGTTTAATGAAGTTGAACTTTTTGAAAGAAGAAAGATAAATTTGTGCTTGTTTTATTTTCTATCATATTGAATGATTTTGTTCACTTGAAATTTATTTTTATTAAAAAATATAGTTAAGATAATTATTAGTAATTGTACATATTGCTCCTTTTTCACGTGAAGTTGCATTGATTTTTTAAATATTTTATACTAAAATTTAGTAGGTATTTAAGATTATTTTTGTATTAATAAAAATTTTTGTTCAATAAATCTTTTAGTATTTAAGCTAGAATTATTTTGGCCTTAAATTGATGAAATATGACAGAACTGAGTCTTTTTTTTTTTTTTTTTTTTTAATACCAGTTGAATATTCAAGAGGTGTAAAGTTATAAAATTTCAAAAGTTTAAGGGTTAAAAATAAAGTTTTCAAGTCTATGGCTAAAATATTACAGAAGTGGTACTTTTACTAACATTTACGAATGAGCATTTTTGCTAACATTTCAAAATTTAATGGATATAAACACTAGTTTTTAAGTTAAAATAAGTACTAAATTTGGGGGCAAATATAATTTTTATCCCTCATTCAATAAAATAAAAGAAATAAAATATGTCCCTTTTTTCTTGCTTTCCTGAATGCATAGCATTTGAGAAGTCCGTCCTCCAAGCAATCATTTTTGTGGAAAAAAAGAAAAAGAAAAGGGAAACTGTATTTTGTGCTTTTTCAAAAAAAAAAAAAAAAAAAAAAAAAAAAAATTATGTCCAAGTATAAATAGGATCATTTAAAAAAAAATTATAAATAGGATCCACATTCCCGCCTATTTCTTCAATTTCTCGGCATTCTCACTCTCATTCACGAACTGCCCAGAAAATTTTCCGAGAAAAATTTCCCCTCCGATCAGAACCAGGAATTGGAATCCTCTGCTTTGCTCGTCCAATCATGCTGAGTAGTAGGAGATCGTTTCCTTCTTCCCGTCGGATCAGATTGTCAGGAGTAGCCATTCGTATGCTTCTCTCGGTTCCCGTCGGACCAGATTAAGGAATAGGAATCCCTATACTTCTCTTGGATAGATCAGATCCAGGGTTATGATTCCGTCTTCTTCATTCGATCGAATCAGTTCCAGGAATGAGAATCCCTCTGCTTCTTCCGGTCCGATAATGCCACCGAGGAGTAAGAGTGATCCGTCTGCTTCTCCCGGTCCGATCATATCTGCTACTTACGGTCCAATCCTGCCGCCGCCAAGTGATGGCAGTCCGTCTGCTTCTCCCGTTCTGGGGTTTTTATTTATTATTATTATTTTTTTGTGTATTAATTAACTGAAGGGAGAAAATTTCCTCTTTTGCAGGGAAAGAATCTGGAGTTTGTGGAACTTATGCCAGGGAATATCTACTCTAGTTATTGGATAGTTTTCTCTTGAATATCAAAGCCTCGGACGGCAACAATATGTATCAAACAAAGGTTTACATGACTCCCGAGGTGGTGCCTAAAAAGATATTATTTCGTACTGACCCACCTTTCTACCGAGACTCAGCAATGTCTCTTAGCTAGCAAGCCAAAACAAAAATGACTTTGGTTTTGTGTATAATGTAGTAGTAGTTCGTTATGCTTGCTAGGCTACTTGGCATCTCCTTTAAGTATGTTGCTTTTATGCTTTGTTGGAGATGTTGAGAACTTGTTTCCCTTCTTTCAATGTTGATATTGTGAATTGGTGTTTCCAACTCCCATCATTTTACTGCTTTCTTTTTTTTTTTTTTTTTTTTTTTGGGAACTGGGAAATAATTATTGTACGGATTTTTAGGGCAATGTTGAATTAGTGTTTTACTACTGTAATGCTTTCTAATCAAGATTCCCGACTATAGTAATTTTGCTTTCAAGGAAACCGTGTCCACTCTTCCTTGTAATTGATTCTCAATCAATGAAAGGTTTGTTCTGATTGCCCAAAAAAAAAAAAACAAAAAAACAAAAAAACAAAAAAACCTTTATTACAGCTCTACTTTACTAAGCGAATTGCAGATACGAGGTGTACAAACTTGCATCAATGTCATTTGATTATGTCTTGGTCAGTCATCCTGAAATTGTTCTTTGTGTGGATACATGTGTATCTAATTTTTGAGTACTTATTGTAACTGGAAGCAAGGACAAAAGAGTGAGTTTCATTTTCATAGTCTCTCAGTCTCAGTGAGGTCATGTCGGGTTTGTTCTTGTCCTTTTTTGCTTCTGGCATATGTACTTTGTTAAATCTGACTCGATCACACGTATGGGGTTAGGTTGTGGGACTTGGAAAGCAGAAGTTGTCTTTGAGTCGGAATAGGTCACACGGGTGCGGTTGGAGCCGTTGCTTTTCTAAAGAAACCGAAAAGCCCTTGTTTGTTTGTGGGTAGTAGCCTAGTAGGTGAGGTGAGAATGCATGCCTTCGTTAAATGAAATCGTAAATTCAATAGCTATCTATGTAAAGACAAAAACACGAGCATAACAACAAATGACATATTTAATGTCAATTGTGTATTTTATTTATGCCCTTGTGTTTCTTTAATCTCTTTCATAGCCTCCGTATATAGTTTGGTTCTTTCAGTTTCGGTGACTGTACTCTCATGTCTCGACAATGTGGAACAGCCTATTAATTTAAAAGCGAAAGCTGTCATGATAAGGATCGATATCAGTTTTTTAGCCTATTGCACCAAAAGACAGTTTAGTTTGTCTCCACTTTGTACTGGTTCCCAGGTTCATAGTGCTTCTCTTCTGTCTCTGTCTCTGTCTCTGTCTCTCTTTTTATTAATCTTTATTTCTATATTCTCTTAGTATCTCATTTGCTCATTCTGTATCGCGTGTTTTCACATATGCATGGTTTGTTCATATCTCATGTGTGCTTGAAACTTAAGATGCAGAACAAATTTATATCCGCACAATGCATATTTATTGGTGAAAGGTCAGTGTGTGTATATTTTTGTGCTTGTGTTTTTTAGTATGCGAATAATACCTACACAGACCAAAAGAGGTTAATTGGAAATCCATTCTTCCTTTGGTTGTCACATTTGCAGTGCCTCTCTTGTTTTCTCCGGAGTTTAGTTTTTCTAGCAAAATAGACAAAAAAGAAAAAAAAAAAAGAAAAAAGAAAGGATTGGTGTTGCGTGAAATCTCGCAAGTATACGAGTCGCACAAGTAATAAAGTGATAAGTAAAGTTATCGATCCCACGAGAATTGTGTTTAATTTTAAGTTAATTATCAAAATTCGTTAACGCTAGGATTATTTGAACGACCGATTGAAAAATAACAAAAATATAAATCAAAATAAATAAAGTGATCAAACAAAATCGAAGGAATAAAAAGATACAAGTAAGGTTTTAGGGAATTGATTTCACTCTACCATTCCTATGCTTATCCAATTTAGCAATTGTTTAATAAACTTTATCCAATTCATTAATCAATGACTCTAACATAACCTCATTACCTCTCCAAAGTGTCAAATGAGATAATATGCATGAACACCTAAAATTGACATTCCTATCAACTAAAATGCACAAACATTCATTAAGATCAAACCACAAATGCGATTACTCATGTACTACCGGCCTCCTGAACTCGATACTACTTATGTTGTGTATCTCAAATCCGATATATGAAATTCTCTTTCCCAAGTGCCAATTCCACATATCAAAATCAACTAACTTATTTGGAAAAATAAACTAGAGGCATTAAGCATAGATAACACAAATGAATTGAAATGAAATTGGAGAAACAATTAACTAAATCATCAAAATATAGTTTAAGTAAAGTTATATCAAATCCTAGAACCAACAAACTACGCAATACTCATAAATGAAAATAAACACAAAATTAAGCAAATCAAGGGTTCAAGCATTATCAACTTTAAAAATAAAAGAGATAGAATATGAGAAGAAAAAACCCCATGGATGTTCCCACAATCTCCCAATTTCCCATCTCCTCCTCTTTGCTCTTCAAATGCCATCTCCCTTGAAATTTTATTGAGAATAAATTCTAAAACTAAAAATAAAACCTAAATCCTACAACACTATTTTTTTGCTTTTTTTGATTTTTCTATTTTTTTTTTCTTTTTTCTTCTCTAGGTTCGGCCTCTGGTTTGGCCTCTCGTCTTTCCCCTACTCTTGGCCTTTGAAATCCAGACTCAGCCTCTCCCCAAGCTCTTTTTTTTTCCATTTTTTTTTCTTTCTTGCTTCAGCAGCTAGGGCAGGCATGGGCGAGCTCAGGTATGTGCAGCCATGTGGCTACAACGAATTGAGAAGATGGAAAATAGGTTAGCAGATGGGGTCCATTAGGACGCGTGTCAGAGGCTGGTCAGTGAAGAAGACGACTGCACTTCATAAACGGTGAGCACGATCGCATGGGAGTCGGCACACTTGCCATGGTGCTGACGTGGCTCTGCTGGAAAGCGTCTCTATCGGCGCTTGTAACGCATAAATGCTGTGGCGCGATGTGAGCTGCAATCAGATGGTTGTGATGGCTAGTCTGTGGATATTTCTCCTTCCACGCGTGGGCTTCTCCTAGCTCCGCAATTCCATTTGAATTTCAAAGATTTTTTGCTACCATTTCCCCAAAGGGTTAATTTAAAGTAGCAGTGGGAAAAATATTATTAAAAATAACATCACTTTTTTTTCCCTTTATTATTAGTATTGTCACGTCATTTTATCTTCTGATATGTGGGTCCCAGAAACATTTAAGGGATGCTAAATTCCAGGTTTACCCCCACTTCCCAGCCGCCCAAATCTCTCTCGTCTGCCCTAACCTGATGTCAAACCATTTACAGTGTCTAACGAGAGAAACTCCCATTTAGAAAGAGAAAGAGTTTCTACCACCCACATAAACCATTGGAAACCTGCTCCATAACCGCTCGAAAACCATCCGAAACCACTACCAACGCCCTCTATAAAGCTTTTGGAAGTCTGTGAATGTCAGGATAATCTTCTAAAACCAAAAATGTCCAAACCCACGAAGTTGACGGAGAAAAACATTACTTCCGAAAAGAGGGCTCTCCGAGTAATGACTTCGGTATATAAAATTCCTAAAAAACTGGCACCAGAGAAAAAGAGAAGGGTGGCCTAGGAAAGGGTTGAAGAGAAAGCAGGGGGAAATTGAAGTTAAGGAATCGAAGAAGGCGAAAAGAGCCGTAGAAGAGAATAAGATCTCACATGCTGAAGAGGTAAAAATGCTACATTTTCATTTATATGTTTAAAAAGTTTGCATTTTTAATATACATTCGGTAAGATGTGCATTATACTTAAGGACGTTTGTATTTTTTATTGATTATGTAAAAAATAATAATTACATTTTTATATGTGTTTTTGATGAGATTCTATATTTCTAATTGATTTGTTGAAAAAAATTTGCAAAAAAAACGTTAAGTTTGTATTTTTATTTGATTTTGTGACATAAACTAAAAGTTTGGTTTGGTATTTGGATATAGAGAGGAAAATTGAGTGTATTGGTTTATATAAATATTTGGTTGCCGAAGGTGTTTGGGTTTTTGTTGATCTTTGGTTAATTGTAGGTGATATCAAAAAATGTTGTTGTCTGGTTATTTATTTGAGATCATCTTGTAATTTTTCCCATAGGTTATTTTTATGATGACCAAATGATGACTTTCTGGTCATCATAAAAATTACTCATATTTCTGTTATTTCCAGCTGATCATTTTTATGATAACTTATTGATCATCAATTTAATTATTCAGATTTCTGTTATTTCCAGCTGGTCATTTTTATGATTTCTTCTTGATCATAAATATAATTACTCTTTTATGATACCATTAACATTACCACAGGTTCAGTATGTTCGACGCGTACCGGATAATGAAATTATCCGAGCCAAAATAACTACTTTCATTAACATTGCAGAGACATGTAATAACTTGAAAGAGTGATTGTCAACCTGACAGTATGAGGGCGTGATCCGTCAGCCATGCATTAAGAAATTTCTGAAGTTAAAGATGCTTGGTTGGGCTGGACAGGTCTTCCACAACATTGTAATGCGTTTGACGGATCACTTAGAAATGGGTGATGCTCTATGGTTTGAAGTTGGCGAAGACCTAGGCAGATTTTCCATAAACGAGTTATGCCTGATAACCGGCATGAAATATGTAGGGTCTACCCATCTCGCACCGGCGGTTGATAACTGATTAACGAAAAGATATTTTTTGACATTGCGAGATCTGTCGAGAGAACATTTGGAGTTGTAGCTGTCGAATGCAAAATTTGACGACAACGACGACGATGCTGTCAAACTTGGCTTATTATACATGATATTTTGTATTCCTCTTGCAAATGCAAATTCTGTGAAGGTAGACCCGAAATATTTTGTCCTAGCCAAAAACTTGGAAGAGTTCAATGCTTTTCCATGGGGCGTGCTCTCATGTGAGGCAACCCAAGCTGAAATATGAAATGCAGTTGAAAACAGGCTGTCTTCAAAGAGAAAACCATTAAAGAAGTCTGATAAAGTGCATTACAGTATAGCGGGCTTTCCTCATGCCTTACTCGTTTGTGCATTTGAGAGCATCCCAACAATAGCAGGCAAATTCACGACCAAGTACGTTGAGGCCATTCCGCGTATACTGTTATGGACCTCCACGGATAATGTCAAGTTTGATGATGTGATGTCCGCTTTAACCACTGTTGATGAGAAACAAGTAATATCTATACTTTAAATATATTATTATTACTGATAGTGTCATTTACAAGTGTTGGTCATTTACATAATGATCGAGTGATTATTTTTGTAATGACCATACATTTGTTAGTGTCAATACCAGTGTTGGTCATTTACATAATGACCGTGTGGTAATTTTTATAATGACCATACATTTGTTAGTGTCAATACCAGTGTTGGTCATTTACATAATGACCGGGTGGTAATTTTTGTAATGACCATACCTTTGTTAGTGTCAATACCAGTATTGGTCATTTACGTAATGACCATATCTTGTACTAATTTTTATGAAATTCAAATGTGTGCAGCCGAAGTATATTGTGATGATGCCAACTGATGAAGATTTGAAGGACCCATGTGTTGCGCAACTATATTTGAAAAACCCTACGGTTGTGCCTCAGCCACCTCGTAAGACACCTGTTACGCAACCGAGCACCGAGACAAACTCTGAGTGGCGGGAGTTTCAAAAAGAGATTCGAGGATATGTCGATTAAAAGGGATAGAAGAAGTCCATGAAGCTCTTGCGTAGGGTTATCAAATTGTTGTACAACCTCAATGACAATGTTAAGGGGAACCTAACTACTGCATACCATGTCAGCAGCAAGCACAAGAGGAGTGTTCAGACAGATTACTTGGATGCCCTGAAGACTGATTTTGATGATCTCTGATTCGGCTCTCAAGATGTTGTCTTCATTGACTCTGACATCGGTGTCGTTGCGGATAAGGGTGTGAAAGCAGCCATGGAGTTCTTTAATGCTGATAAGGTAATTGTTTGTAGATGCCGGTGATTTCTATGATGACTCCATGGTAATTTATTGATATATTAATGATCAACTAGTCATTTATGTAATGACTATTTGGTCGTTTCTGTAATGACCCATGTTAATGACAGCTGTTGTGTTCCCCTTTTGCAGGAAGAGGGAGATGAGGAGAAATAAATTGCAGAAGTCAGTGCAAATGTCTCCAAATAGTCTATGCCGTAGGTTTGTGTGAAACCTTTAGCCACCAACCTCGCTTTGTACCTTTCCAGTGTCCCATCCGCCTTGTATTTGGTAGTAAACACCCATTTACACCATAATGTGGATTTTCCCTTTGGTAGAGCTCCAATCTCCCATGTTTGATTCTTCTCAAGTGCACTCATCTCTTTAAGTATTGCCTTCTTTCATTCAGGAACAGTTAGAGCATTCTGCACTGTAACGCCCTAACCTACGTAGGGCCGTTACCATACATACTTAAATTACATCTTGGTTTCAATAATATAAACTTGAAAATTTCAGGGTAAATTTTTTTTTTTTTTGAAACATATATAAATACACTAGTCCATATAAGTAAACTTCCCGAACATACATATTCCTTACAATTCACTCAAGTCTTTAAACCCTCATATTTTTTTTTTATAACATAATTTATTTTGAGATATATATATACATATCAACTCAAAAGAACTTGCGGAAAACTTGCGTAGTGGTATCCCACACCGCCCTTCACTCACTGCATCCTCCACATGGCCCACCAATTAAGCTGCAGGCTTTTTACCTACAGTATAAAATATAATGATGAGCTTTCGCCCAGCAAGTACAAACATAATCTCACAAAACGTAACAAGTATGGTGCAACTTATGCATGAACCAATTATGTTCAATTATAAATCTTTTATGATCAATTATGGACTTGAACTTATTATCTTGCTTAACATGTGGGCCCCTTGTGTATGTACCAAATGCGCGCAATCCACAGAAAGTTAAGGTTTGCAAGGTCCCTAACAATTTTGGGAATCTTGAAACATAACCCTTCACGCATCAATGGAAGGTTGATTATACCCTTACGCTTCAACGGGAGGTTGATAATAACCATTCACGCTTCAATGGAAGGTCTGAGAATTTTCATGAACATATATAATCCTCCACGATCTGACAGGAGGTTGGTACGACACTTTACTTGTCTTGGTTTAGTCTTAGTCTTGTATTTTCCAAGACTAAGAATCTTTAAGTGTGATCTTATTAGTCATGATGCACATGAGACATAGACATGGCATGACTTAAATATGAATAGCATAAAATAACTTGTGGCATGTTTGTTTATTACAACATGGCATAACCATACATCATGGCATGACTTGGCATATCATGGCTTAACATGACTTAACATAGCATAACATGACATAACATGACTTGACATAACATGGCATACATGAAAACATGTCATATACTTGAAAATAGTTTACTATTTTCTATACTGTAGGTAAGGTTTGTACTTACCTTTGTTGATCCAAATCAGGTCGCAACAACATGTTACTTCCTGCTATTTAAAAGGACATAGGGTAAGGATCTTATAAATCATAATCATAAAATGTTAGTAACCTAACCAACGTCCCTGAGAAATCTTAGTTATGTGTCCCATACACATGCCTATGACAACTTACTGGGTTACTAAATGTAACCCTAGGGTTTTAGGCCCAACTGACATACTTAGTATCTTGTTATGTTATATTGGTTAACCCTTGGTGTGAGCCTAAGTCAAACTTGGGCCAATCTTTTTGGGTTGCTAAAGCCTAAATTCCTAAGTTATATCCTATCGGGTTACTATAGGTAACCTTGGGCTCTGGGCCCAATCCAGTAACTTGGGTGTCCTACCCGGTTACCGTTGGTCATCATTCTGTTACCAAGTTATTAAGACAACTTGTGGTCCATATACTTATTTTTCTTTGTCTTGGAAAAACCCTAGTATTCATTGTCCATTTTTCTTTGTGTGCAAAAATCCTTGTTCAACACTAAATCTTTTTACCAAAATTGTAACTCTTTGAGTAGGGATAGTAAAAATTGTTAAGTGTTGGAACTGTCTTTGGAACAGTTTCATACTGCCAATTATCAGTGTTTGTGTAGAAATTTCCTTTTTCCTGCACTGTGTTTTGTAAATCCCGTGCAGTTCCTGCACAGCTTTTGGAATCCAATTTTATTTAAAAATCTGTGTTAAATCTGAAAAAATTTTCTTCATGAAAATTTTAGACCTTGAAAAACCCTATAACTTTTGTATTCTACTCAAAACCCAATTCGGTTTCTCACCTACTCATATCCCTTGTTGAACCTGTCTGGCCGTGCAGGAAGTCTGGGCATGACCAGGTTCGGATTTTTATAAAAACAAAAGCCATTGGAGTCTTATTTTTGAAAAATGTCTACGTTTTCCCTTAGGAATTTCCCTTCTCTACAACTTTCATGTTTTAAGTTTCTCCAAATTCGGCCTCTAAGGGCCTCAAAATCACATTTCCAGTAAACTGTCCAGTTTTACCCGAAATTGGCAGTTTTTCCTTAAATCCGTTTTTACGAAATTTCTACGCGCACACTACCTCAAACGGTCGCAACCGTGAGCCTACGATAAACATGCAGCGCTTTTTAACGCAAATTCCCATCGACATACATCCATGCATACACATATAACCCTCATGGTGTTCTTGCACCAAGCTAGGGTTTGTAATTTGGTTTGCATATCCATACATCATTCAAGCTTATACCTTAACTCATTCATCAACATGCATACCCTACAACTTCTTAGGCACATGGGGACATACAACTAACATCATAAAAACATACATGCAAATCCTAAGATCATGCAACCATATCAACAAAATCATGCATAACATTATAAATCAAAACCACCTAATACCTAATCAAGCACAAATCTAAAAATATAAACTACGGCATAAGGAAATAAATTGAGCTTATGCTCTTATAATCCAACTTTGTAAATACACATAAATCTCCAATAAAACTAACTTTGAAAAGCTTAGGGAACCAAGGAGGATTACCTTAATCAACAAAAGTTGGTGCTAGGTTTGGATCCAATCTTTTTCCCCCTTGCTTTCTACTAAATCCGGCTTCCCTCTAGCTTTGGTGTTCTCCAAAATTTCCGACCACCACTTCTCTTTCTCTTTCTCTTTTTTTTTTCTTATTCTCTAGGGCTCGGCTTCTAAGGGGAAGAGAGGGTGAGGAGAAATTTTGCCATAGTTTTGGGGCATTTTCACATATTTGCTCACACCCTCCCTTGAGGTGGCCGGTCATGGTGATGCCTTGGAGGCCAAGTTACTTGCTCACCAAGCAAGTGTTTGCTTACCTCACAATGCTTACCTCACTATGCTTACCTCACCATGCTCACCCCATCATGCTTACCTCACTTATTCTTAAAATTACACTTTGGCCGCTAAGGGCAAAATATTTGCACTTTAGTCCTTGTGAGGTGACCGGCTAGGGTAGAGCCACTTGGCTTCCAATTCATGTATAATTATCCATTTAATTTCCAAAATCCCTTATTGTCCTAAATAATGTACTTGATTTTTCTATAATGGTCTTGACCCTTATTTCTACTGTTTAATTCTGTAATGACGGTTTTTCACAGTATAATTCCTATACTGCAATATCATCATATTCATACCTTTGACTTTTCTTGGTCAAACTTTGACCAACATGAAATCATAAATTTTATTATGCATTTTTCCTTAAAAGGCTTCTTGCATGACTAAGCAAACTACTATTAAATCTCGTAGCTAATTAATCGAGAACTCAAATATATACTGATAAAATTATGAATTCACATTGATATCCATAATTTTCATGAAACATCACATAAACACATAGCATAGACTTAAATTTCTTTACATATAGGGAAATCATGAGTTCGTAAAAATTTTGATTATTACATGTACAGTCTTAGGAATCTCTACGCATGAAAGTTGAGAAGTGAAGGTAGAAAAAGAAGTTGGAAAGATTTTTGTAAGAAACATATTTAGACATCGGATATAAAGCGCGACTTGTACAAGACCTACCACCTTTTCTAACGGCTATAGGGACATCTAGATCTTTGAAAGACACATTTTGAGGATTACTGAGAGTTTTGGGTTGAACTCGGGTTGGACGTGTGGCTAGGTGGTGAAATCTTGGACTTCTTTCCTTGATCTAGATGCTTTTTCTCATAGGTTGATCCAAAAACTTCCCTTTTTCTCCTCTATTTCTGGAACTGTCGTGATTATGTTTCTATTGTAGCATAACAGACTGATCCAAGATCTTGTTGGGTACAAAATATGTGTTCTTTTTTTTTTTTTTTGGTGGAGAGAAGATTTAGTTTCAAAATTAGAATTTTGATCAAGAGATGAAGTTCGGCCAGAGATATTGGGATTTTTCTCCAAATTTTGATCAGAATTTTCTTGAGATAAAACACGTCCAGATTCATCAGAACCTAGGAATATTTCAAAATTTGAATTATTTTCTAAAAATGCATTTTGTTGAAGATTAAACTGATCTGTTTTTTCAAGTACCGAATTCTTCTGAAAGTTTGAAACCAAAATTTCTCATTGATTCCCTATTTCCGAATTTTCTTGAATATCTCTTATTTGAAAAAAAAAGAGTCCGATTTTTTTGTTTTTTTGTTTTTTTTTTAACTTTGGTAGAAGAGGTTCAGATTTTGTTGGAAAAAATCTTTGCTAAAAATTCCATCCACCACCGAATCTTCCTTTCCTGTCTCCCCCAAAAGATGAGTGTTAAAATATGGTGTATTTAAAAAAAAAAAAAAAACAAACAAACATCCTTTTTGAAATTGAATCATAACATTTATAACAATTTGATGAAGAACAAATCCTTTTTGCCCTAGGATCTAACTTCCCACGACCTTTATCTTTGTTGTGAACAAAAACAGTGCAACCATAAATTTTAAAGGGCAATGAAGATGTCAGCCTAAAGATGGAAAAAAATGTTTGAAAGATAGGTAAGGAAGACTTGAAATTTAAGATTTTTGAAGGCATACGATTAATTAAATGAGTAGCCATTAGAATTGCTTCACCCCAAAAGTATTTCAGGGCATTAGTGGTGAAAAGAAGGACGCAAGAAAATTCTAAAAGATGCTTGTTTTTTCATTCGGCTACTCCATTTTGTTGTGGGGTATCATTACAAGAACTTTGATGAACAATACCCTTTTCAGAAAAAAAAAAAAAATCCCCAAAAACTTATTAAAATATTCCCTACCATTGTCACTTCAAAAAACTTGGATTTGCCCCTGAAATTGAGTTTGAATCATGGTGTAAAATTTTATAAAATCTCTTCCACATCCGATTTTTCTTTATGTAAATACACCCAACTAACTCTTGTCTGATCATCAATAAAAGTGACAAACCATTTTTTTTTTCCAGAAATAGATGAAATTTGTGAAGGTCCCCAAACGTCACTTTGTAATAATGAAAAAGGTGCAGAGGGTTTATAGGGACGTGGAGGATAAGAAGCTTGGTGGTGTTTTGCCAAGGTACAAATTTCACACTTAAATGAAGATGGAATTTTATTCTTAAAGAAATTCGGAAACAGAAATTTTAAATACTGAAAACTAGGGTGGCCCAACCTATAATGCCACAACATAATTTCATGATCACTAGAAATATAAACATATTCAAAACAGGTATTTTGGACTAAATTACGTGAATAAGCTCCATCTTCAAGGAAATAAAGTCTGCCATCTTCTCTAGCACTACCAATCGTCCTCCCCGAGCCCACTTCCTAAAACTCACAATGAGAGTGAGAGAATTTAGCCACACAGTCATGATCATGAGTGAGTTTACTAATGGATAACAAATTACAAGATAAATTAGGGACATGAAGGACATTGGAAATCGTTAGTGAGGGTGAAATTTTGATAGACCCGATTCCAGTGATTGCCGAAAGTGAACTATCAACAATTTTGATTTTCTTGTTCCCTGCACAAGGACTATAAGACGAAAAAAAAAAATTTGAGCAGCTTGTCATATGGTCAGTTGCCCCGAAATCGAGAATCTAAGAGAATCCAGAATTGAATTTCACACTAGAAAGTGCCACAGTTAAGTAATTACCTGTTGCACTAAAGAACAAGAAGAATTAACATAGATTTGTGGGGATTGAAAGAGATTTTACAGTTGATCCAATTGTTCCTTAGCGAAAGAATTGGTACTCAAATTAACTTTATGCTCTTGAGCGTTATCAGCCACGGTTTGCATAGCATGACCATCAGGACGACCATCGGAACGCTTCTTCAAATGTGGCAGCTTACCATGAATTTTCAACAGGTTTCCCTTGTGTGCCATGGTTTCTTGCAATGGTCACACCATGGCTTCTTCCTCTTGTCTCCTTCGGACTTCGAGTTTCGTGAAACTAGGGCATAACCGTCAAGGTCCATAACACCGAATGCAGAATCTCCCAACATAACACGCTTCCAGCATTCCTCCTGTTGCACTTCGGAAAAAACTTCTCGGATCGATGGAAGGGGCTTGTGACCAAGAATTCAACCTTTTACCTCGTCCAAGCTCCGGTTCACGCCTGCTAGGAACATATAGACACGATCATTTTCATCCTGCTTCATATGACGCGCACAATTGTTTGGATTCTCCCAAACATCATCATAGCACTGATCCAATTCCTGTCACTAGGTTACCATCTCATTGTAATAGACCGTAACCTTACGATCTCCTTGCTTGGATTTCCAAAGTTTCGATTTTAATTCAAAAATCTGAGAGGAGTTCTCCAAATCGGAATATGTTGCACGAACCGAATCCCACATATCTTTTGTTGTTGGAAGAAATAGGTTTGGCTTTGCTATCGCTGTCTCCATAGAATTGAGAAGCCAAGCCATTACCAAGGAGTTCTCGGATCTCCGTAGGTTGAACCCGAGATCGGTTGCTGTAGGTTTCGTAATTTCACCCGTTAAGTAACCTAATTTTCTACGGCCATCAATGGTTAGTTTGACAGATTGGGACCACTCCAAATAATTTTTACCATTTAACTTGTGAAAGGTAATTTGCAGGGAGAAGCCTGAAGAGACGTCAAAACTGCCTGTAGCCACAGGGGAATTGCTAGGTGTCGTGGAAATTCTAGAAACAACATTGGAGAAGGAAGGGAAAGTGTCTTTGCCAACGCTGGTCATCGTCGTCTTTGGACTAGTTTGTTTTTCCATTAGGGTTAGTGATCCCAACCTGGCTTTGATACCATGTAGTTTGGGAGAATAGAATTTCAGATTTATCTATACAATTAAAATTAACAACATCAAATATTACACATAAATAGGGAGCACTAATTCCCTTGATATCTAAATTATCAAAATAGAGAAGAAAAAAAAAATTAGGAAACCACTCTTCTAACTAATCCAAGTGCATATCTCGATCGGATTTTATTAAACAGAAGATGAATAAAAATATATCCTAACTACTTCCTAAATATCTTCGACAACAAGTTGTCGCTAAGTGTCACTTTCAGCGACGAAGTTTTAGTCGTCACTAAAAATGTTGTCGTTGATTTTCACTTTTCTTGTAGTTATCAATACTTGTAAAAGATTGATGAATAAATACGATAAACTCAACTATTAATAATACAAATAATCATAAGTAATTTAATCAGGAAATCCATTTCATAGAATTATTTATGGTGAAATGGAAACTACTCTAGATTAGAAAATCATTTTGAATTTTATTTTTTCTATAATGTTGATTTCGTTTTCTTTTAGTTTTATTTGTTATTTTCATTTTTCTCAATTTTAAAATTCATTTCGGTTATTTGAACTATTTTAGGTTAACAAATCGATAATTAATCAAAATTAAACAAAATTCTCATGAGATTCACACTATTATTCATTCACTTATTATTCATTCACTTATTAGTTGAGACGACTCGTATACTTGCAAAATTATCTAACAACGCACTACATTAAGGAATACTGACCTTTTAGGAGCATCCCTTTGACATGTAGAACAAAGATGACGAATTGGAATAAAAAATATAAGTTCCCGAACATCACTTTCAGAAGGCGGTCGAGAAAGAAAAGTTGGAAAGGTTGCCACAATAACGATAGAAACCGGACGAACAACTATAGGTGTATTCATCAAGGACATCTCTACACGATCCTGAAATCAACATTTAAATAGAAAAATAATCAAAATTATGTTAAAAAATGAAAAAATCTTAGGTAGATAGAGCACACTAGCCGCAATATATGATCACAGTGCTCACATTCAATTTTTAGATGATTAAGATAGTAACATTAAATTAGCGTATTGGAATGCATCAATATAACTCACAATTCACGAATAATACACCCTTGTAAGGACAACGTTCCAGAGAAGGAAGCGATCTCTATAAAATGAAATTCATTAGCTGTGTAGAATATCTATATGACTCAATACATTGATAGCTAGCCAGTAGTGGCGACCGCCCAACATGTCACAATACAAAAAAAATAATCAAAATCTTTAAAAACAATTATAAAAAGAAAACTCTAAATAATAACTACTTGAATAACTTACCAAACAAACCTTGCTTGTGAACTTGTAAAGTCAAAAGATACGTGGTGCGTCTGACTGCAGTCCATGTTTAAATAGACCGAGAGACCAAGATTGGCAAAAATAAAAAATATTAAAGAACTAGAGGCAAAGAGAGGAGAGTCGGGCTCAAAGAGAAATTTCTTAATTAATGATAACATGATCAAGAAAAAAAATTTATAAAGCAACTAGGAAAAGGAAACAAGTTTTCCCTTTTTCGTTTTCACTAAAACAAACAAAGTACATCAAGGTCTAATTTTGAACAAACGGAAAATCATATATTTATTTTTATGCATTTAATACAATTTGTTATTAGAGTTACAATAGCTTAATTTTCTGTTTGCAGTGTTGGTTCTATATATATTATAGTACCCAAACGAATCATAGGTTACATTTTAACTTTTTAAAATTTTTGCATTCAAATTAAATAATGGAAGAATTCAAACGTAAAATTTGAAGTATACCTTAAATTAAATATGTGTCTAGATATTATAACGCTAGATGCGGAGGTGCATAACAGATCGATATGAACATTATGAGCTGTCTTGTAATAAAACCGGTTGTTGCTAATACTTTCTTCTAGGTTCCTTCTTCCATAACACGAGCTCAAAGAAGGAAGAGATAAGAGGACCCTATGGAGAATGTCGTCAGAAATCCATAATAGAGTTGGACCACAACGACCAAATTTATTATCTTCATGCATAAGGATACTAGATTACCTAGTATAAAAGATTGAAAAATCATCACAAACCTCCCCTTTTTCTTTTCTATTTCAATTTATGGATTATCATATGATGATTTTTTAAATAACATTTGAATAATGTAAAAAATAAATAATTAAGTATGGTAAAGATTTTTAAAAAATGAAAATTTAGAATTATTTGACCATAATGAAACCATCTAAATGCATTTAAATATTTCGCCATCAATGACCAACCAAACAAACATTGATATTTGAGTGAAAAAAAACAAACAAACTAACTAACTAAATCGGTAAGTCAATCAAGGACTTAATATAAAACAATCGTCTATCAAACTTCAATCATAATTCGAATGTCTTTTTTCAATATTATAAGTAGAAGAGGCATTAGTCGTTTTAATAGGACATTCAATAATTTGATAAGCATCACATCTGTTAACGTTATCATCATGCATGCCCTTATTTTGTTGACACTTGTGAACATGTCCTTGGAAAATGTCTTTATGTGCAAAAATTTTCATCTGACCCTTTTTGTCTCTTTTTTTTTTTTTTTTTTTTTTTTTGATAATTAAAAGACAACACCAAGACAATGAAAACACTACCTAAAAAATAAAAAAAAAGAGTATTTGATCTCCAAGTGGATATTTTCCTACCAACCTAAAAAAAAAAAAAACCAAAGCGAACAAGAGATAATAGAGCGAAAATTGTTTCAACAGTTTTGATCTCTCGTTTACACTGATAGACCGATCTTTTATTTCTTAAAATAAGCTATAATAAAATATATCTTCCTGATTTGGCCAACCTATCACCTTTTCTCTACTGGGAACATGAACAAACCCAGTCGACATTTTAAAATCAAAGTGAAACCATCTTAAAAATCTAGAACAATAAAAAATAATAATAACTCATCAAATCGTTTCCTCTGTTTGGTGCTAGGATATAGACTTGTTTGCTTAAATATAATTTAATGGCATCATGATTGATTTTGCTAAGATACACAAGTAGTGAAATTTTGTGAGGGTGAAAAGTTGAGGTGCTTTCTTTATATATATATATATATTCTAAGCCTCCGTTTGGTAAATCGTTGAAGATGAAATAATATAATTTAGTTAGAGTTAAACTTGAATACCAAATGGAGGCTAAAATTTAAAATTAAGATACATACATATACATAAGTGTAGATGATAATTAAGTGCGAGTTTTTTGTTTTTTTGCACGGTATAAATCAAACCACAAATCACATTTTCCACTTACAAAGCGATTAGGACTGAGACTTTTTTATGTTCAAATTTTAATAAGATTTCCGTATTTTTTTGTCCTCAAGTTTAGTGATCTCCGCACCAATGTTTCATGTTCAAGGACTTTGAATGTTTAATTTTTTTTAAATTACAAGAATATTTTCGAATTATGGTTATGGAGTTGTAAACTTCTAAAAACTCAATTATTTCTGCACTTTTATGATTAGGTTTGTTTTAATAAAAACATTATTTAGTAATTTTTGTGTTTCAAATATGTATGTATTGTTCTCCATGCTCGCAGTCAATCGCCGGATTTACAATCACCCAAAACGATTTTTGCTATTTATTTTTATTACTAGAGGCTTTTGACGTATTTCTCTTCTTCTTCCTTTTCTTTTTTTTTTTTTCCCCCCGATGGCTTTATCAAATATCCATTGACCAAGCCAAGTAATTATATACATTTATAGACAGAATGAAATTAATTTCTCACATTTATAGTACATTAATTTTTATATGACCTGATTACAAACTGCCACGAAATTAGACCATTCATATGAAGTTATTAAACATAAGCAACATAAATAAGAATTTATTTAGATCGAAAGAAATACCAAAAGTAAATAAATAAACAACATGATATATATTGTAACTAAATGACATAAACAAACTATATATGATTTCATATATGATATAGCTGCCAACTACTCTTTTGAACTGTTACGCTAGAAGCTCCTTATTAAAAGGTTATTCTCTTAGTTTGATGTTACCATAGAGTCATGTTTGTACGGCTGAAATCTCAAACAAGAGTTCTTGGATGCCTGAAATGACTAATGTGATTCAGTTCAAACCTGGACTGGGTGGGGCCCCAATTGTGTGGTACTCGGACAGCAGAAAACGCCAATTACAAACCAAACAAAACCAATATTTTTTTTTAATTGAATTCAAAAATAACTAAATCTTCTTGTGTTGTCTCTTTCACGTCTGATCATAGTACGTAAATTGTGTTCGGTTATTTCATACAAATGTAGTTATTACGAACTTACTATAACATCACTAAAAGGGTCAATTCTATAGTCTCACATTCACGTTTATTGGAAACATCTCTCACAAAAGGCCTGACACGTATCTGAATGAATAGAAACTGGATGTATTAGAGTGTTTGGCGGGTAATGAAGTCTTTGACACCTTTTACGAGTCGACCATAGACAACTTTTCAAGGTTAGTTTGGACAAAGTGTATTATATGAATAATTTTTTTATTTTTTTATTTTTTATAATTACAAAATAAAAAAGAATGATAGATAGGTAACTATAACATGTAAGGGAAATAGGAGAGAAATAAGCCAAAAGTGGGAGGGGAGAAAAATGAATAGGCCAAAAGTTTGAATATGTTGATAAATAGAATATTCAAGTGTAAAATCGAATTTACAACCACCGTGAAAATACCCCTCCACATTTTTTCTCATATTTTGGTCCAAAAAACGCAACCCACTTAAAAACATTCAAGATAATTTTATCGTAAATTTTCTTCATAGATAAATTATTTATCCTAAATATGATATTTACCTTACATAGTTTATTTACATTAGTATTTATAAGATATTTTGTGGTATGAATATGCTTTGTAAATGCATTATTTACCATATATATTATTTGACATCACTGAAAAAGTTTTTTGTCATTTACTTTTAGGATGATTTTATTCACACACCCTATTTTACTTTTGACACATCCTTTTAACTTAAAATTTATTATTAGGAAAAGATTATTGGGTAAAAGGGCAAAGAAAGGACATAATTTTAATGGACTTAAAAATTCTTAATTTCTCTAACATTCACAAAATATATATACATATAAACTAAAATATCTTCACTTTTAATGACTCAAAAACTATAAAAGAAATGTATTTCAAAAACCTTTTTGTTCTTCTTTAATTGAAGCCAATCCCAATACTTTTTCTTTTTTTTGGTAAAACTGTACTTTTTTATTTTGTGTTTGCAGTTTCATATATATATATATATATATATAAAACAAATATTTATATTACTTAAAAATATCAATATGACTAGAGTCTGGAGAAACTTTGGCTTCACACAATTTCATTAAGAAAGAATAACAATATATACAGTGTACATAATTGAGCTATATAGGGAAGAAAATAGTACTCTATCACTAATGCCTAAAATACATGAGCTAGTTATGGACATAATATTTACATCCAAAAATGAATAATATACAACTCATCAAATCTTTGACTATAATATTTCCTTAATAGGCCCCCTTAAGATGGTGTCCCTAGGAAGGACGCCAATCTTGACTCTAAGTGTATTTCGAGTAGTTGATGAGATAGTGGCTTAGTGAGAGCATCGACCAATTGGTCGTCGGATGAGACATGAGACACTCGGATTGCGCCACTTTGCACTTTTTCCCAAACAAAATGAAAATCTATGGCAATGTGTTTCATACGAAAGTGAAATACCGGATTTGCACATAGATAGGTAGCCCCAATATTGCCACAATAAACTGTTGGTGTTGTCAACAACTGAATTCCTAGTTCATGTAACAGAGATTTCAAACATGTAATTTCTGTAGTAATTGTGGCAACTGCTCGATACTCAGCTTCAGTAGAAGATCGAGCAACTGTGCGTGGTTTCTTCGAACTCCATGAAATAGCATGATGACCAAGAAACATAATATGAGCATTGGTGGGGGTATTATCATCTGCGTTACCGGCCAAATCAGCATCATAAATCCCATGGAGTAAAAAGGGAGAGTTTCAGTGAAGAAACAGACCATGATGTATGGTACCCCGAAGATAACGGAGTAATCTTTTGATGGCAGACCAATGTTGGGTTGTAGGATGATGCATGAACTGAGATAATTTGTTGACCGCAAAGGCAACATCCAGCCGCGAAAGTGATAGGTATTGTAGACCACCAACAATAGAACGATAGGTTGTTGCATCTGTGAGTGAGGTACCATCATGGAGACTTGGTGTGTGATTCGGAGACATAGATGTGTGAACATCTTTTGCGTTGAGCATGTTGGTCTTCTCCAATAGATCATGAATATATTTGTGTTGTGACAACAGAACACCGTGAGTTGAGGGGATGGCTTCAACGTCGAGAAAATAGGAAAGATTGCCACGATTTTTAATTGAAAACTTTGCCGCAAGTTGGTTGGTGAATTTGGTTAGAACACGGTCGTCGTTACTTGTGAGGATTAAATCATCCACATACACTAATAGATACATGATTAGATTCATGTGATTATAAACAAATAAAGAGGTATCCGACTTGCCATTGATAGAACCAATGGACAATAGAAATTGGTGAAGTTCATGATACCAATCCCGTAGGGCTTGTTTTAAGCGATAAAGAGCTTTCTTGAGATGACACACATATGTAGGATTGTTCTTGTCAACAAAATCTGAGGGGTTGACTCATATAAACATCCTCAGCCAATTGTCCATGAAGAAAAGTATTATTAATATTGAATTGCCTGAGGGACCATCCTTTGGAGAGCGTAAAACTAATGACAATACAAACGGTGGTTGGTTTGATGACAGGACTAAATGTCTCATGGTAATCGACTCCCGTCTGTTGGTGAAAACCTTTGACAACAAGCTGAGCCTTGTAGTGCTCGATGGATCCATCGGGGTGTCTTTTAATTCAAAACACCCATTTACAACCGACCAAGTTTTGTGAGGACTCCGGCAGAACAAGTTTATGTTTTGTAGAAGCACATTGATTTCATCAAACATGGTCGCCCGCCATTCAGGAATTTTTAGTGAGACTGAGTTTGGTGAAGGGTTCGTGAATGTGATATTTGGCTCTAGTTTGCATGGGATGATTGTTGTGAGATGTTGTGGAGGTTGATTGTTTTTTTTTTTTTTTTTTTTTTTGTGGTGACGTGGAGGGTGGTGAAGGAGGAATATCAGCCGAGGACATACCTTGCAAGGAATGAGAAAAATTAGGATTATGAGTGAGCGCATTATCACCAATTTTAGAAATATTAGCCTGTTGTGAGTTGGAAGTGGAGGGAGTAATAATTGAGGGGTTTGTATTAGAAAGAGCTGATTCAGATGAGTTGAAATTTAATGAGAGAGAATTGTGGAGTTGAGAATTAGTGGAGGGTGTAGACGTGGAAATAAGAGTTGGTTTGGAAGTAGGAGTGATTAGTGGAGTATTTATGGGAATGAATTGATTGGAGGAGATTCGGTGATTGGAAAGATTAATGGGATTTGACACGGATTGGGGATGAGAAATGGACGTGGAAATTTGCATTGATGGATTAATTTGTGTCCATACTTGGAAGATGGTATCTGTAGGACGTGGAAGAGTTGGTGATTGATGAGAAAAAGGAAAAATGGACTCAATGAAATTAACATGACAGAGAAATATATATATATATATATATATATTTTTTGGAAATTGGATCATAACACTGATATGCACTTTGTGTGGAATAATAACTAAGAAAAACACAAGGTTGAGATTGGGGATCAAGTTTGTGAGACCCAAATGGCCGGAGGCATGGATAACAAAGACAACCAAATATTTTTAATTTGGAATAATTTGGTTGGTTGTTAAATAATTTTTCAAATGATGATTTTAAAGAAATGTCAACTTTTGGCATACGATTTATGAGATAGATTGCTGTAGAGAAAGCACGTTGCCAAAAAGTGAGGGGGCATGTGTGCATGATAGAGTAAGGTGAGCCAAGTTTCAACAATATGGCGTGACGATGTTCAGAAAGGCCATTGTGTTCGGTAGTGTGTGGTGGAGTGGTAAGATGAGAAGTAACACTCATGGCGAGAAAATATTTTAACGAGATGTATTCGCCACAATTATCTGTGTAGAATGTAATAATGAAACGCTAAAAATGTTTTTCCACTAAGGCCTTAAAGCGAATAAAAATGTTATGAACGTCGGATTTCTGCTTAGAATGATATTGTAATAACTCAATTTTTACGACGTTACGATTTCTTGTAAAGAAATTTACGCTGTACCATGAAGGTATTTATGGAAAAACCTGAACAAGGTTTTTATTAAATTTTGTGAGTCCTTACGATTTTTAAGACTCAAACACTGAATGCTTAGGCAAGCATGTAACCTTTTGAGTAAAAAAGGGTAGAAAATTTTATTATTTTATGTTGGTCAAAGTTTGACCATGAAAAGTCAAAGTTGACCGAAAGAGTCAAAGGTTGACTAAAAAGGTCAAACATATGATGATACTGTTATATGACAAGCAGTAGGGGAAAAATACTGTGAAAACCGTCTTTACGGACAAGATAGCAAGAATAGGATTTGAAACCACCATAGAAAAATCAAGCACATTAATTAGGGTATCAAGGCCAAATGGCTTCAAGTTATAAGAAAATTTTTATACAGTCCTTTTACACAGATAAATTTTGGATTGCAGTTTAGTGTAAAAATACTGTTATTAATAGATAGCAGTATTGAAAATATCTGTGTTAGCATAAAATTGGACTGTATATTAAAAAGAAAAGCCAAACAAGCCCTAATGGAGATTACATCATCCACCTTTTAATTAATGACATCATTTTGGGATTAAAGAAAAAATTGGAAAGAATTTGTTGGTTCTAGATCACTCCATGGCCGGCCACCTAAGGCTCTTTTTGAGCAATTTCTTGCTTCTTCAAGGACCTTTTTGCAATTTCAAAAAGTTCTCCATCACCTATAAATAGGTGAGCCATTGTTCACAAAAAAATTAAAAATCTTAGCAAAACTATGCCAAAATTTTCTCTCCAAAACCGAACTTGAGAAGGAAAGGAAGAAAGGAATTTTAGCAAAACCAAGAGAAAGGAAAGATTGCAATGATCGGATTTTTAGTTAGAACACAAAAAAATAAAATAAAATAAAATAAAATTTTTGGAGACCATTTTGGCCAAGTTGCCGGTTGTGGGGGAGAAAGAAAAGAGAAAAAGAAAGTTAAGATTTTGGCCGGATTTTGGGGGCTAGAGGTGGCCGGAGTTGGAACAAGGGTGACGGCAAACTTTGGAACCCAACTAGCCAAGGTGGCCGGTTGTTGGTGGAAGCAAAGGGAAAGGAGAAAATCAAGAAAAAGCCAAGCCAATTTCTTGATCTAGATCAAGGTAATCCCCTTTAAACCCTAAGCTTCTCAATTCACGTTTCAATGGAGAAATTTAAATGTATTTCCAATGGGTTTGTGAGAGCATAAGCTCAATTTAGTTTAATGCCCTAGGTTAGATTTAGGGTTTGTGCTTGATTAGATTAAGGGTGGTTTGTTTATGAGCTTGCATGGTTATATGCCTAATTTTGCATGATTCTATGTTTATGTTTGCATGAGTATTAGGGTTGCTTGCTTAATGATTGAGATGTTGTATGTCCCCTAATTATGCTAAGAATGATGTAAATTAGGTTGCTAGAAACATGTGATGAATTGTGCAACCTAAAACCATGCAAACCCTAATTGGTGAAATTTGAGTAATGATTTGTATGGGCTTGATTGGTAATGTATTTAAAGAAAGTTTACATTATAAAAATGTTGCATGACTGATTTTAGGCTCCCGATGTGGTCGGTTGAGGTAGAGTGCACGTATTAGGACGTAAAATGATTTTAAAACCAAAAACTGCCATTTCGGGTGGAAACTGGCCAGTTTCTGGAAAAGTTGATTTTGAGGCCTTTAGAGGCCGAATTTGGAAGAACTTAAAACATGAAAGTTGTAGAGAAGGATTTTTCCTAGGGGAATACGTGAGCATTTTTCCAAAATAAGGCTCCAACGGCCTCGGTTTATGCAAAAATCCGAGCCTGACCGTGCCCAGGTTTCATGCACGGCTAGGTGTGTTCAACTGAGAAAATGAATGGGTTAAAGCCCGAACCAGGTTTTGAGTAAAACACGAAAGTTATAGGAGTTTTCGAGATCTAAAAATTTTGTCAAGAAAACTTTTTCAATCTCAATTTATATTTTTAAATAAAAATCAGATTTCAAAAACTGTACATGAAACAGGAAATTCCTGCACAGGATTTTCTAAAACAGTGCAGGAAAATGACATTTCTGCACATACAATGATAAATTGACTAAGGGAAGCTGTTCCGAAGGCAGTTTTCAACACTTAAGTATTTTTATAAATATTACTCAAGAGTTACAATTTTTCAAAGGTTGAACAAAGGATTTTTCTTAAGCTTTGAAATGTTAGGCTTTTCCAAAAAGAAAATGAAAATGGGTTTTGAAACCAAAGTTAAGTTTTAACCCGAGCAAGTTAAGTTTTAAACTCTAGGGTTACTTACTGTAACCCAACAAGATATTATATGGTTATGGGTGGGGACATATAGCTAAGATTATGCACGAATGTTGGTTATGTTACCAACAGTTTTAATACTTACCTATGTCCTTTATTGTAGCAGGAGATAACCTGCTGTGGTATCCTAAATTGGATCAGTACGTTACTGGACGTAGTAAACAAGGTAAGTACAACTCCGCCTACAGCATAGGCTTTTGTTTGATACTTACCCAAGTATGTTATGATGTGTGATATGATGTATGTTAGGAATATGTGATGCTAGGGTACGATGTGTGATATGTCAGGATTATGGTTTGATATATGTTATGATGTGTGATATGCAAAGCTTAAGATATGATTATGACTTACGTATGAGTGACATCACGAAGCATGTTCACTAATTCTTAAGTAAGAACAATATTGAGTACGAGATGATGAAAAGCAAATATGATGGCAAGCGAGCTTGCCTGTGTCGTACCGACCCGCGTTAGGTCGGGTTGAACTATGGTTTGAGTTGGAAATGGACTGGCCGCCCCAACCACTCCATAGTTACGCGCCCGGTACGGACACTTATGTTAAGGGGCCCATAAGCAAGATAATTTAAGATAATTTATGGAAGAATGTTATGAAAATATAAGAAAGCATAATGAAGCATAAATGGCTCATGTATGATTAAGTATATTATGCCATGATTATATACTGTGTTCATTTATGTTACATTTTATGTTGTTTGGTGTCGCGGATGATATAGTTGTACTTGCTGAGCGAAAGCTCACGTCTTATGTCTATGCTGTAGGTAAGCAACCTACTGGCAACCTCTGATGCAAGATAGTGGAGCGTGGCAAGGCGAGCTGTGAAATGTGGGAATATTGCCGCTACACGTTTTGTCTATTTATGTATATTAAATTATGATTGAACAATTTTAGTAGTACTCGTATATACGCTCGTACTGTCCATAGTAGAAAAAAAAATATTCCGCTATTTTCGCTAATTAAGTAAGTAAGTTATATGAAGCAAGTTAAGCATGTATGTATGTATGGTAACGGTCTGTGCTAGACGGGTCGTTACAGATAAAACCAAATATAGCAAGCGAAATAGTCCACAAAAATAACATAATATTTATAACAATCATAGGAGACAACATAAAAGGTCCACACATCAGAATATAGTAATTCAAGAGGATGAGAACTAGTGAGTGAGGAAATTAAAAATGGTAATTTATGGGTCTTATTGCAATGGCAAGAATTACAAGTAAAATTGGATACAAAGATGACATAGGCGAATTTTTATTGGAAAGTAAATAATGTAAAACATTAGAAGAAGGATGACGAAGACGATGATGCCATTGATCGGCAGAAACTTTTATTGAGGAAAAGGCAACAACAAGCTTTGTTTTTGGTGATACGTACATGGCCACTCATAAACGCCATCTTTAGTCATTCTTTGCAGTAGTGTTGCCCTCGTACGAAGATCCTTCACATGAAAGAAAGATGGTAAGAATTTGACAGACACGTTATTATGGGAACAAAATTGAGAGACAGAAATAAGATTTTTTTTCATGGAAGGTTTTTTCATGGAAGGGACATACAAAACATTATTCAAAACAAAAGATTGAGGAGAAGAGGGTAGTGTGGCTGAACCGGTGTGAATGATGGGTAAGCTAGAGCCGTCGCCGATATGTATATTTTCGGCGACAGGGTACACAGAATGAAGCGATAGATTCCAGAGATCGGATGTGACATGATGAGATGCGCCGGAGTCCAAGAGCCATTCACTTTCAGAGGGTGCAGGAGGGCCGGCTAGGTAGGCATGAGGAGTGGCGAAATGAGCTTGGGGAGGGTATGAGGGATTGTTGGGTTGAGGGTTATAAGACCAAGGCACATATTTGAACATGGGACAACGCTTTGTGGAATGGCCCTATTGGGTACACAATTGACACTTGCCAATATAAGGACGAGATTGTGGGGTTGGAGAATAGGGTAGTTGGGATGGAAATGAGGACGTGCTTGGGAAGAAGGAGGTGCAATTTTTGTTATTTGTTGATGGGTGGTATGGGCGATTTGCTGTTTGTTTTTGGGATAGGTTATGGAACGGTTTTTGAACAGGGTTGGCAGACGTGGGCATGTTTGGCAGGTTGGCATTCTTTCGTGCTTCAAACTTAAGATGCGCTTCAAAGTTAATGAGTTTTTCATGCAATTCTTCAAACGTAAGCGGACTTTCACGGACATACATGGCTAAACAAAGATCTTTGTAATCTTCATCAAGACCACCTAAGATCTTTAAAGTGAGATCATCGTTGTCAGCGGGGTGATTCAGCAAGCGAGTTCATCGGCTATGACTTTGACATGTTGCATGTAGTCGGTAATCGACTGTGTGCCTTTTGTAAGAAGGCGAAGATCCTCTTTCAATTAAGTGAGTCGACCTTGAGACGGTTTAGCATATGTGCTGGCTAGAATTTCCCATGCTTCATGTGATGTGCGAGCGGAGGTAATGAAAGGGACAAGATTGGGTGAAATAGAGCTTGCAGTAGCACTAAGAATTAATTGGTCTTGGCGAACCCAAAGTGAATAATCTGGATTTGGATTGTTGCCATTGGTGGTTGTAATAGTTGGTGAGGGACAAGGCTTGGATCCATCTATAAATCCCATGAGATCATACCCTATAAGAATAGCATGAAATTAGAAGCGCCTCGATGTATAATTTGAGGAGGTGAGTTTCATGGAGATTTGAGAGGTTGTGTTGATAGAGATTATGGAAGAACTATTATCAAAAGGGTTGATGATGGTGAGACGATCTTGATTAGAGGAGGTGCCAGACGAACCTTTGGAGATGGGAGTAGTTTGAGAGTCTATCATTTTATTTTATTTTATTTTATTTTATTTTTGAGAGGGATTGAACTCATGGGAGTTTTAGAAATGCTCTGATACCATAAAAAAAATTAAGATGACTAGAGTCTGGAGAAAAATTGGCTTCACACAATTTCATTGAGAAAAAATAACAATATATACAATGTGCATAATTGAGCTATATGAAAGGAAAGAATACTCTATCACTAGTATCTAAAATGCATGAGCTAGTTATAGACATAATATTTACATCCAAAAATGAATAATATACAACTCATCAAATCTTTGACTATAATAATTCCTTAATAATACTATCCAACATAAAACATATATATATATTTGCATATTAACATACCATGTACATGGAAATTCATAAATTTTCACTTATTTTTCCTTACGCAACCTTTGATTTGTATCTTATGTTTAATTTTTTTAATTGCTATAATTTTTTGCTTTTCTTTTCTTTTTTACAAATTTTTTTCTTGATAATTTTTATTTTAACAAATTTAATAGAAAATAAACTCATTTAAAAATGTAAATATTAAATATATTTAGTTTTTTGAAATCCAATGTGCTTTATGTGAAAAAAAAAAAAAAAAAAAACTTTATGCCTAAAGCTTCGTCAACCAAAAAAATGAAGAAAGAGACTTAAAAAGAAAATTAATATAATTAATATAATATAATATAATAATAGATGTAAGAACACATTTGAAGTGGTAAAATAATATTAGTTTTATGGACATAGAATTATGGGTAATTTTGAACTACAAAGAGGTGTATAATAAGTAAGAGAGGTTTGTATTTAAAAGGGGGGTGTAGAGAGATAAAAAGGGTGTACCAGTAAAATTACCTTTATTTTTATTACCAGAGGTTTTTGGCCAATGTCTCTTCTTCGTTTTCTTCCTTTTTTTGGCTGGAAGAAATATCCAACGGATAATCCAATTAAGGCAATTATACATATTTAAACAGAACTAAGTTAATTTCTCACATTTAAAATAAATTAATTTTTCTGTTACCTAATTTACATACTGTCACGAAATTAGACCGTTCAAGTAAAGTTGTTGTATATAAGCTACAGAAATAAGTTGTTATCTACAAACTACCCCAACTGTGTGGTACCCAGATTACAGAAAACGCTATTAAGAAACCCGGCAAAACCAATAGTAGTTTTTTTTTTATTTTTTATTTTTATAACTGAATTCAAAATAATTAGACCTTCTTTGTTGTCTCTTTCACATCTGCTCATAGTACGTAAATTGTGTTATGTGCAAGTGTTGTCTACACGTGTGATTGTCTTTATCTTTAGCTCTTCATGTCTCATCAACTTTTCCATGTAGTGTCTAATAGGAGGCAAAGTTTTATTTTATTATAAATTCTACCATAGTATTATAGAAATATGTGGCTTTCTCCTCTGATACTCATAAGTCATAACATCGGATTTTTTTTTTAAGAAAAAAAAAAGAAAAAAGAAAAAGAAATACTCATATGGTAGATGTCAATTCTATTCGGTCTTTAAGTAGCCAAACTAAATTACGCACAAGTATACAAAGAAGAAGCAAAAAGATGTAGGAGCTCCACCCCCCATAAACTATGTACTGTATATAGGGATATTATAATTTCCTTCTCAATTCACATCTAGCCAAGAGTAGTGCCCCATGGATCCGCACAAGATGACCAAAAAGCTATCTTATATAAACTTATACATAAAGTCTCATATTTGGTACCGTACGGTGTCCGGCATATGAACTTTAGTTATTATAAATGTAAATTTCAGTTATTATAAATGTAAATTCATATAAAAATAAATTAATTAAAGTGAATATAAATTCCCTTTATTTTATATTTCCATATGCATGAATTCACATTCTTAATAACTAAAGTTCACATTCACAATAACTGAAGTTCACATTGCCGAATACTATCCAATACCGGATAAGAGACCAACCCTAAACTTATATACATATGTATAATTATGTGTCTATGTTTTTCTGTTTCCACGTTTCATTAAGAGTTTTTGTGCATCTAGGTTTTTGGGTTCTCCTTTTTTTTTTTTTTTTTTCAACGATTGATGGGATTCGTGGTTTTTCAGTTATTCTCAAATGGCTCGTGTTTGGTTGCTGAGGAAAGTTGAAGAAATGAAAAGAACTGGAGCCTTTTTTGTCATTTTGTTTTTTTGTTTTTTTGTTTTTTTGTTTTTGTTTTAATGTAACTTGACCAAAGAAAGAGCTTACAAAATAGCACGTGTTTCCGTCCTAATTGTGATTCTGATATTTGTTCGGCCTCTTTAATTACAATTTTGTGCTGAATCCAGCTAAAAAGAAGCAACGTGCAAGAGAAGGACAATTGTCCATTGCAGAAGAACGACAACCATGATCAGCTGCTAATATATATACTGTGAAACTACACATAGCCAATTTGAGCCCTTCCATCAACAGAAGTGTGATAAATGGAATTTTTGGTTTTTATGAAGGAGACGTGGAAGTTTGCCCGATTGATGAGGACTAGCGTACTGTTATTGTAGAGTTTAAAGATGATAAATTTGATTTCATTTGTCATGAAAAAAAGTGCAAAACTTACGAAATGATTAATGAGCACTCCATGCTCTTTTTCTTTTTTTCATTTGGTTTGTTGGTTTCTTTTGTAGGCTCTCTCTTTTTTTTAAATGGAAATGAAATCCAGAAGAAAAAAAAAAAAAAAAGGTCTGTCGAGTTTTAAGATTGCAGTTAACCTTCTAATATATATATATATATATATATATATATATATATGAATGTATGTATATATTACGGACTGATTTTTAGAGAGTACAGGGTTGTAAGAAAGAAAACTGAGCAATGAAAAAGCTTTTTGAACTATATAATAAAATTTGAAAAAAATCGACATACACTTTTTTTGAGATAAAAGTCTACATACAATACTATCCACACCCATATATAAGTATGAAATATAACATAAAAAAAGTTGGAAGATTCAATTTAATAAAAATTAAAATCTCTCTTCATTTTGAGCATTCACGTGATCAATTAGGACTCGGTTTATGTGTCATTAAAGCTCAATTGATGCAAAGTAGTGAGTTCTTTAATTTTAATTGCAAATAATTAAGGGACTTTTCCCTTTCACCAAAGCAAAGAGTTGAGCTAGGGCTTTCATTTTAGCAAACATTTCGTTGATCGTTTTTTTTTTTTTTTTTTTCCCTCAAATCAATCATCTGCTCATTTAAGGAATGGATTTAATTCTTAAAAATATTTCAGTTTGTGGATAAATGTCCTAAAAGGTAATAGATGTTGATTGAGTGGTGGCAGAGACTTTTTTATTCCTGCTGATCTCATCCAATGCAACTGGCCATGCAGGAATGAAAGAAAACTTATTAGGGTCTATTTGGATCATATATTCATTTTCAAATTTTTTTTAAAAAAAAATTTGTTTGAAATAAGAAAATCATTTTATTTTGAAGATAAGACGGGATTTAGATGTACAAAAAATTTCATTATAGAAAATACAACAAATCTAAAATTTGTTTGGAAAGTCATCTCATTTAGATGAAAAGAAATAATATTGAGAATAATACATTAAGAAAAAATTTCAAAAAGACTTAAAAAAAATATCATACAAAGTAAATTTGAGCACGAGATATCTTTATTTTTCAAAATAATAGAAAAATTTTTAAAAAACAGTCTTTTACTCTTTTTTTTTTTTTTTATTATCCCCATTTTGAAAATATACATACGAATCAAACAGGCCCTTAATTATAGATGTCGACGTATCAGTTCGGTATCGTCATGTTGTGGTTGTCTTTCTTGTGAACATAAGCTAAGAAAGTGTGAGCATCTTTTAAAAGTTGCTTCCTCTGTCTGCTGTTTACTACATTAATACTGCTCTTTGGATTTTGTTGGATCTTGTATAATTTGGGGTCCACCATTATGATCTCATCTACGTACCATATATGTATTTAATATTCCAATTAATACTTTCACCAATTTCTAATTATTACTTTTTTTTTTAATAGACAAATGGGTTTAGTGGTGTCTTCATCTCTCCGTCTCAGTATTTATTACGTGAGCTCATTGATCGTAACAAGAAAATTGACCGTATATATTTAAAGGTAGTAGATCTCATATTTTAAGAGCAAACAGCATATGGTATTTGTTGTTAAAAACTACACATTATATGTGTCACGGCTCAAATTTGAGACCTAATAAGACGAAGATTCTAAATAAGCATTTCTTATCACTAATTAAGCCACCACAACTGGTGGTCAATTTGCGATTAATACTTGATTCTTGATCCTTCACACCAAAATATGACAACCTCAATCGTACTTAATTTAATGAACCTAGTCTATGATTTTCTCTGTTTTATCTATTATTGTTACAAATGAACTTTTCAACTCCAGAGGATATCTTTACATTGGATAATATGTTTTTGATTTGAATTCTGTGAGATCTAAATTATTTGGCTTTCATGTACTTAGATGATCCACTTTCAACATTATTAAATCCTGGTATTTTCCTACTTATTTTATTTATTATCTTAACTGTTTGAGTGCTTTTTTTTTTTTTTTTTTTATAAGTTGAATTTTATACGGTGGAAAATTGCCATAGTTATTGTTTTGACCGCATATTGAATTCCTATCTAACGATATGTAATAATAAGTATTGTTAACTTGCACAATCTATGTCATTATCATACGGTGAATTTGACATAATTTTGACATTTTATAGTTAGAATTATAAATAGTAAAACTGAATTAATTTTCAAAAGATTTCCTTAAACTATTAGCCTTTAATTTTTAGATTTGTCTGTAACCTTATGTAACTTCCTATGCAGTATATCATATTTTGGAATTTTTACCACAAATGCATGTATTAAAAGAAAATATCACACATGAAAAGCTAGTATTAGATGATATAGTCTTGATGTTATATTTGTGGGATTGTATGACAATTAAACTAAAGACCTTACCTATATATATAGGTTTCTAATTTATCTTAGGGTGTTGTTTTTTATATTCTTGAACAGAAGTTCCTTTTTTTTTTTTTCTCCGAAATAATATTAGAATGGATAAACAGAGGGTAGGGCTCCATTTCTAGTTTTGGCCTAAATGGCCTTTGGATTGGTCGACCAAAACTTTGACGCCAAACTTTTTTTTTTTTTTTTTTAATTGGCCATTAGATGGAATGTAGAAAAATGGTGGCAAATGGTCGGTCCCTCATTTTTAAAGTTTCTAGCAAATTGACCCTTGATCTTTCAATTTTGGCAAATCAATTCTTTATTTACTGGCAGATTTAATCCGATTGATAACGAGCGTCCAAAATTGACTCTAAGGGAGGTTAGGGCTCATTTGAAGGATGTCTTAGAGATGTAATTTTGGAGATATTTAAATTAGAGTATTGAAAATGTATATTTGATTAAAAAAATAATTATTTGGTGTAAAAAAATATAAAAATTTAAAATATGTTCAGGAAAAAAAAATCAATATTATTATTGATTTTGTTTTATATCTCTCAAAATTCTATATAATTTTTTTTATAAAACAAATTATTTTATTTGGATTTAAATTAATAAAATTATGAACTTTTAAAATTTAAATTTACTGTAAAATTATATAGATGTAAATAATTAAAAGTGGTTTTGAATTGAAAAAAAAAAAAAAAAAAAAAAAAAAACTGAAAATCAAATGCCAAATATTCTCAAATGGGTTCTTAATTTGAAAGGTAATTAATTATAATCTGAACAAAAAACAATTTTAAGAGGAAGAAAATTTTGCACACTGCTTGGGTCTTGGCTCTCCCTCTAAGGCCGTCAAGTAGATCTCCGACACCGAGAAGAAGAAGAAGGAGGAGGAGAAGTGAGGTCTGGTTTCTGAGGGTTTGGGCTGGTTTTCTGTTCGACACAAGAACAATCTCACTCTTAGGTGAGTCGGACGTCGAATTCGTTTCTATATTCCGTTAATTTTTTGAATTTTTATATTTAATTTAGTTAATTCTTGTTTTGTATGTTAATCAAGTTAAGATCTTGTTCTACCTTTGATTGTGTTAGAAATACTTTAAAATTTGCATTACAATTTCTGGGTTTTGATTCCAGATCTGTTTTACTTCACTTGTTATGATCTATGTGATAAAATAGGAATCAGATTTTCTTGTGATTGCTTACTCAAGATTGAACCAATTTTTCTTTAATGCATTTTAGGTTTTATTTTAGCTAAATTTGGAACAGGGAAGTCCCAGAACGTGGGGGTTTTTTATTTCTTCAAATATATATATATATATATATATATATATTTTAAATTTTTGTGGTGTGGGTATTTTTCATGGTTCCTTCTGAATTTAAAATCCCCACTTTATGATTGCCATGTATTTTTCTACATTCATAGATTACTGTGAGGCTTTGGTAGCCAATTTTCAATGACTAATCTTATATATTAGCTTTGTATGAGTTTTGTGTTAGTAAAATTAAAGGATGAACCAACTTAATCTGTAAAGTTGTGGATCAAAGGTGATCTATGAATGATTCGTCTGCAAACTCTACGATTAGGAACGAAACTCTTCCATAGATTTTGGCTTAAATTAGATGCCTGTAATGATTCATCTGCAAATTCTGTATTTCCAATTTCATAATAGGTATTCTCTAAGGTTTTTGGGTTAATGCTAAAACCTAGTCCCTTTTTTAAATTAAAAAAAAAAAAAAAAAAAGTGTGTGTTACTTGTAAGCTCGACTCTTATGTGTTTATAACTGCTTTTGGATTTGCGTGTACGATTATATGATGAGATCTATTTATTTCCGTTAATATTTTGACACTATGAGAAACACCAACTTCTATTTTCCGTTTAGTTTTTCACTTTTCTTTTTATTTTTAATTTTTTCTTTCAAGTGATAATGTAGTAGAGAAATGGTGATTTTACTTGTTGCAGTAACCAAGATTTCGGTTACCAACTTTTGCTGCTTTGTTTTGATATGTTTGAAATTAGGCTATTTATTTTTTATTTTAGTAATTACGATATTTACTAAAATAAAGCATTAAAAAAAAAAAAAAAGGGTTATTCCATTCGATTTCACTATGTTGATTAAACCAGTTTTCTTCTTTGCACTTTCTTCTTATTTCCTTTCCACCTCAAAAATCATGTTCCAATCGAAGTTAAGCCGTCTCTTCCTGAATACTAATATTGTTTAAGTAAAAATTTTCCCAGAATTCTGTATTGCATCACTGAAAGCAAGATCATAAATATAAAGGAAACGAGGGAATTTTCTTCTTGCAATGGCAGCTTCTGCAAAAACTGTAACAGCGAAAACTACTTCTTTGAATGGAGATTGGACAATTGTGTTACCTCGTCGTACTCGTGGCAGAAAGAAGAACTTGTCCTACAATTAGGATTCAAGAACGTCAACCACTGCAACAACCAGTCAATTGGGCTCCAACGGATTTTGAAGTAAATTCTCTTAGAGAATCAAGATTGAAGCAGAAGATGCAAATCTGTATGAAGAAACTCGAGGCTTCTAAATTCTTTCTTGATTTGTTGAATCAGATTCAGTCCCCAGAGATCATCCATTCTTTTCACAAGGTGTTGGGATTGGAGTCGAACATGCAGATGGTGATATATGGTATAGGCAGCATTGAATCATATGAAAATCCTCGATTGCAGCTAAGCCTTGCTCTTCTGTTAAAAGAAAGTTCAACTGGATTGGGGGCATAGAGGTATTTGATCCCGTTCTTTCCGCAACGGAATCACGGGTTCTAGAGTTTCTTGGTTGTTCTGTCCTGTCTGTTAACGAGCAAGGTCGGCGAAAGGTGCAAAAGCCAACATTGTTCTTCATGCCACATTGTGAGGCAGAGTTATACGACAATCTTTTGCAGGAAAACTGGAGAGCTGGGCAGTTGAACAACATAGTTCTATTTGGGAACAGCTTTGAGAATTACGAACGTCTTGTATTTGAGTTTAAGAACTCGACTGTTGCTTCAGCAAGGCATATGTTGTCGGTTCGAAGGTTCACAGATGAGTTCAAAATTGAGACAGTTTCAGATGATTATTTTGGTGCTTTTCACGATTCAAGCTGGCATTTTTTCAGCCCTGTTATTGAGCTAGGGCTGCAGGATGTCAATTCTTGATTGGATTTTTTAGAAATTAAATTATGATTGAAATAATTGTTGAATTATACATTGAATTAACTTCACATCCATTCTGTGTTCTAGGTGTTGCATGTAAAATTTTATTTAATGATGGACTTGGCGTTTTTAAGAGATATTTCATAGATTCCCCCCGACCTATGCATTCATCTCAACGTGTCTCCTGAACTTTCAAATGTAATTGTAGTTCCCGATTTTTGAACGTCTCTAAATCTAACCCTTCTGTGAAACTCCTTTTTTTTTTTTTTTTTTTTTTTTTTTTCTCTTCTCTTCACAGAATGACTTGGGTAGCAAAAGTTTTCTAATTTGCCACCTTGGAACTACTCAAAGAAAATGTCACTTGGTTTGGTTATTGCAGGGGTGTTTTCCAGCATCATGACAGGTAGCAGAGGTTGATGGGTGAAGTAGTCGAACCGAGGATTTCCTGCCATCACTTGTTTTGCCGCAGATGGCCATTTTCTTTTGCTGGATTGATGACGCTAATGCCGGAAAAAGCAATCCGACTTTAATGTTGGCTGGTTGGAGAGTCAAAACACTTTTGAGTACGAGAAAGTTATTAGGGCAGTTGGTTGTCTGGAACAACTTTCCGACAATGGTAAATATTTTAGCTACAACGATCACAAAAACAAGACTGTAGAAATACATATTCCACTTTTCCAATCATAAGGACACGACGTGTCGATGAGTTTCAAAAGATCAATCAAATAGCAATCTTTTGCTTGAATTGCCATAGCCTGTTCTGCAAGAAGGCTTCGAGTGGAGTTCGTGTCTAGTACTTGAATTCTTCTTCTCTAGCACGCCAATACTATTGGCTGTTCAATTGCTTTTGTTTTTGTAGCTGTTTGATTGATTTTCTATCTAATTTAGTGGTTAGGATCAATGACGTTTTTAATGACATTATCAAGGAAGAAAAAACGCACTTTTGCGATAGACTTCGGCTTCTCAACTAACCGTAGCCTAAAACATGTTCTATCAACCAAGAAAAAGAGATCAAAACTCATATTCATGGCCAAGAGGACAACGTGCAAGTTGAGCTTTCATTTCTTGGTTTTCATTCGGCAACTAATTTCCCTCAATTTCGATTCGGAGCTTTTTGTTGAAATGGCTTTAAAAGATAAAAATCTTGCCCGGAGTATTTTGAGGAGTATATTGACAGAATTGTATACTCTAATTTGCTAGAAAAGGGTAAAACAGTCTCGTACAATACAAATTTGGTCGAGTAAGAAGCGACAAGGGAACGGCAAAGAATGGAATGAGGGCAGGGATATTACTTTTGAAACAGCTCAAATAAATATCCTCTTCTCTCTTATTCTATTGTTTGATTTGATTAAAATACTTGTTTCTTATCAATTACACTACTGCAAATATAGGCTAAACCAAAGGAAAACTAGGCACGCATTTTCAGTATACTTCCCGAGATGTAAAAATCCCAAAGAACAAGTATGTCGCCTCCAACAATGCAATAATATACTCTCTTGAGCTTCAACTCAATCTTAAGTAGAATGAAAATCAGCACCCCGTACGCTTAATTCTTCGGTTAACATTGGATTTGCGCAGGGTCAATATATACAGCTATTAACCTGAATCCACATTTCCTACAAAATGAAGAACTTTCATATCAGAAACTTTTGAAAATTCTGGATACAACTTGGAGTTATAACTAGCCAAGTAACTGTTTCAAATTTATTCCTCGATTCTGCCTATCACAAGAAGTCATCGAATTCTTTTGCGAATGTTTGGAATGGGCAATCAAGTCTAGTCTTTAACAATGAAAGGAGTATTTGTTTTCCCAGAGTGTGGCAAGCTGTATTGATGACTGTAAATTTAAGGATGTCAATAAACGGGACTTAACAAGTTTTTAAGATTGAGTCATCGAGAAAGCGATGTTTGTTCAAGCTTTTTATAACTCGTAGCTACTTCACAATATCAAGATAGCCGTGCTCAGAATCCCGAGTCCTTCCATTGAGCATCCAAAAGTCACCCATCTCCTCAGGTATTATACACACAATGAAGAAATGGTCCTTTAAGATGTCAATCTCTCAGCAGAAACTTGTTACAGAAGCCATTACGTTCTGGTAACAAGCATAAATTGAAACAACAAATGTGAAGGCCGGGACTAATTTCTTTCAGGTCTCTCCTCTTGTTCAAGCCAATGGACAAACTGCTCCATTTGAAAAACACGACCATAAGAACCATCAAAAGTTAATAAATAATAAATTCATAAAAGATAAAATAGTATATTTAAACATATAGATAAAGAAAAGAAGCTTGTTTATGAGTCATTTGAATGGAAAGAAACAACAGAATCTTCAAGGATACGAAGCAAAATGTTTGTTTTCGGTATGACCGAATCAAATGCCCAGCTTGTGTATGGGCCTCTGCAAATAATGCATTTAAGGATTTTCCCTTTTCTTTGATCATTCTTAGTTGAAGGACCTATTGGACACACACACACTCATTCACTCACAATATATGTCGATATATATATATATATATATATATTAATGCAAGTTTAAACTTCTTTGAGAATACTTAATAGGGCACTGTAAACAGGACAATTTTTTCATGTCAAGAATCTTGAGGAACGAAAGAGCCAGGTAACTACAGATCAATGGATTGAATGTTGTTAAAAAAAAAAAAAAAAAAAAAAAAAAAGGAAGGAAGAGAGATGGTTATGCAAAAACAAATCATGTTCGGTGAATTTGAAAAATGTGAAGAAGAGTTAAGAGGACAAACCATCTGGCATACGCTATCCGATAGCTGAAGAGCTTCGTCCCACTTGTTAACTTTTGTTAGTCCTTTGATAAGTTGAACAAACGTACTTAATTGCGGAATCCCACCACGCTTTAACATGTCTGCAAACAGTTCAAATCCCTTTCCAACCTTACCCGTATTGACAGGCTTTCGATCAATGAGTTATACATACACCTGCTCAAAGCAGTTGAGGGATTAGAGGATGAAATCTCTTCAAACAGCTCCAAAGCCACTTCCAGATTTCCAGCCTTTACAAAATTATCAATCAGAATACCATACGCAGGAAAAACCGGCACCAAATCACTCTCAACCATCTCATTCAAAATCCCGAGAGAGGCCAGGAACTCTCTGCTGTAACCTTCAATAACCTTGTGGTAGCTTGCCATATGCTTTGGCCAATATGTTTGTTTCATTCATCCAAAAGCTTATGAGCCTCATGCAAGAGACCCATTGCACAGCAGTGGTTAATTAAAACCCGGTATGTGATAAAATTCGGAGCACAACCCTTGGAGCTCATCTCTCTCAAGAGCTCAAGGCATTTGTCGATTTTACGAGCTTTCCCAAACCCATCTATCATTGCAGTATAAGTTACAACATTCGGGTAACACCTTTTTTCTTCCATCATTAACATAAGCTTGTAGGCCTCATCAAGCTTTCCCACTTTACACAGGCCATCTATCATCGCCGTGTAGACAACAACATTGGGGGCGCATGAGCTTTCTAGCATTTTGGATAATACTTTCAAAACAAGATCCAGTCTTTTATCTTTAAAGAGCCTATCAATCAGAGAGCCATAAGTATATATAGTTGGAATATAGCCATGTTCCGACATCTTAGAAAACACGTTTTGCGCTTGATCTAGCTTTCCAGCCTTGCAAAACCCGTCTATAAGAGCATCATAAACGATATTATTCGGTTCACACCCTCCTCTAGACACGGCTTCCAACAAGTCACCGGCCTCTTTGACCTTGTGAGCTTTGCACAAACCATCCACCAACGCTCCATATGTAAAGACGTTTGGTTTATTGGAATTGCAATCGCTAGTTCTGAAATAAAGATCTAAATCAGGGATGTCCGTGTTACCTGTCATTCTCGCATATATTTGACAAGCTTTTTCTGTTTCTCCAGCTTTACAATGGCCATCGATCAAGGCTGTATAGGTGACGATATTCGGAACGCAACCATCCTTTAACATCATCTCAAAGAGTAAATTTGCATCAGAAACTTTCCTAGCTTTGAGGTAGGCATGTATAAGAGCAGTATAAGTCACCACATTCGGAGAACAACCATTAATTACCATTTCATCAAACCAATTGCGAGCCTGCTGAATAAGGCCAGCTTTACAAAAACTATCTATCAAAACAGTATATGTATAGACATCAGGAACAATACTATTCCTTTTCATTTCTTCAAACAACGAAAATGCTTTTTCCATCTTGGAGGAGTTACACAGAAAACCAATCACTTTAGAGTATGTACTTGTATCAGGAACAAAACCTTTCTCATCATTTCATTGATAACACTGAAGGCTCTCTCGAATCTTTTCGCACCACATAGACACCACGCAAAGTTAATGACATTGATCTTATTCAATGCGATCCCAGCATTAAGCATCTCGCCATAAGCTTTTTCAGCCAATCCAACAAATCTGAGTTGGGTAATTTTTCGTTGCCACATATTCCACCAATCAAGATGTTATAAACGACATAGCCAGGCTGGCAACCAATTTTACCATTTTTCTCAACAATTTATAGGCATAACTGTAATCTCCCGATTTGCAATAAGCATGGACAAGAGAGTTAATATCTTAGGACTGGGATAACAACCTTCTGCGATCATCATGCTAAGAATTCTCTTACATCTACCGAGCTGTTTTTTTCTCAAACACCCACAAAGCAAAATTCTATACGTCACGACATTAGGCATGCAAGAACTAGACCGCATCCTGTCCAAGAATTGCATCGCTTCGTCAAAGAGGGAAGCTTCACACAGTCCCGATATCATTTTCGTAAAGAGAATTGTATCCGGCACAAACTCTTCCTTCTCGATCAAAGTTAGGGCTTCCCTCCATTTCCCAACTTTGCATAGGGCTTGGGCAAAACAACCTAATGTGAACTCATCCATCCTAAACCCTGAGTCCGACATCTCCTTGTGGACCAAACCGTGCAGTGTCCACCTATCAGCTCTTATAAAACTTGAACCAAGGCATTGTAAGTTACTTTACTTGGTCTGTACCCGAAATCCTTAAGCCTGCCCAACTCTTCAAGAGCTACATTCCACCACCCGTCTCGGCAATACTTCCGAATCAAAACATTAGCAGCTTCCCAAGAACCTCTCTGTCATCATCTTTAATTTCTAAAAGAAAATGTTCAGGTACTCTATGATTCTTACCATCACATTGTAACACTTCCAACAGTGCATTATACACGGCATTAGTGTGACTATACCCCGAGTTGGCGACCAGCCCATAGGAAAAACTTGACACCCAATCAGGATTTTGTACAAGACTCAACACTTCAATCACCAAACTCTCACTAAGTTTGTCCCTGTACTGCCTAAAGAAACTTCCTGGTTTGGTCACCAAACCCATCACTAATACAACTTCTCATCCATCCGAAATCGAAACTGCCTCAGTCGAAAAATTGCTTACCTGAAGAGCCAGGCTTACCTTCTGAAGAGCCAGAATCAGAATTGGAATCCAAGGAGTCACGCAACACGGCGAATTCTTCGGCCGAAAAGGACTCGACCCGCGAAGCCTCTCGCACCAATAGGTCCTCCGGATCAACCAATCCTTCAAGGTTGTCAGGAAAAG